>MU951617.1:0-11874 GCA_036418165.1 Cooperia oncophora
TCCTAGGAAACTGCCTGTAGTGTTTACTTAGTGTCCTGATCACGAATATGACGTCCGTTCCTAACCCCGGCGCTGTTTGGTGTCCTTTGGTGTCATTAGGAGCCAATTTGACGCCACCACTTTTTTCATCGAAACCTGGAGAAACTTCTGTGTTGGGGTTATTTGACGTCGTGATTAAATATGACACTCATTCTTAGGACTGATGTCATTAGGCACCAGAAAGGTGCTGGCGTCAACTTTTTGTTGCTCTTATTAGGAATATGACATTCCACTGTAGATGCCGGCGCCAACTGGCGCCAATGGGAACAATCTGGTGCTATCAGCTTCTTCCACCCAAATTGATGTAAACTTGGATATTATGGTTATTCGCCGTCCTGATTATTGTATGATATTCATTTTCAGCCGCAGCGCTGCATAGGGCACTATGGTCATCTACGCTGTGCTAAGGCTGAGCTTCTGAAGAGTAAATCACTCTTCCTCCGAGACTTTGCAAACTGCTACATGGCGCTCATGCCAGTAGCGCTCTACAGAGATGAAAGAATATCATAATATCGATATCGAATATCGTGATCGCCCCCTCCCAATTATCCTCATATGCAAAACAGCGGCGAAATAAGCAAAAAGGGTCTTGTCGCTAATTCGGCGACAGCCGGTGACTTCCTGACGCCGAATAGCGCCGGTGATAAAAAAATTGTTTATCCCTGATCAGAATGTCGAATATCGTCAGTATGCATACGTACCCGATTTCAGCGAAGAATGTAAGCGGCCAAAATCGGTTGCCGCTATTCTGGCGCCTCATGGCTTGATCTCGCCATACACCAGAAGCGAATATCGTATTGCGATATGAGTGAAAAATAATCACAATATATACGTCTACACCGATTTTCGTGAAAAATGTTATAGCACTAAATCAGCGCACATTGGCGCCCAATGGCGCCGGAGGACAAATCAAAATTTTGCGACCTGAACACTGACTAACCTCCAGTGTTCTGAGGTTCGGCAAAAATCAAATTTTGGAAGCAGTCAGTTGAACAGTGCCAAAATTTTAGTAAAGGGGTCAGTAGGGACCGTGTCCACCACTGGTGGCGGACACTTGCTGAGAGCTCGCAAATGCTCCGGTCCGAACGAGCCACTTTTCGAAAAAGAGCCTGGTTGCGAACGGATCAAAAATGCCGGGTAGCAAGCTCAAAATTGAAGTGTAAGTGACCAGTGACTCAGCAGTGAGGAAGACACCGACGGAACGTCCTCAAACACCGAAGCCACATTCCTTCATGCCAAAAACCGACATGTTGAGTGACAGCTGCAGCTTTTAACGCAAACAGCGAGAGGACAGTGGCCGGCAAGGCACTGACAAGGGAGGTCGTACATGGCGTAATGCACTTTTCAAGAACGCTTCTTTGCATATTGCAGGGGCTCATGCAAGGGCTCGAAAAGTGTGCTTCATTTTCGCTGCGAGCTTTCAGGAAAGGCAAAGAAGGAGTGAAAAGAATTATCCGGGGAGTGCTTCTTTCGGGCCTCTATGCGCTGTAAATCAACATAGCGAACCAGCTGCTGAACGGGAGCTCCTCAAAAGTGACTACCGAAATTGAAGCGAAAAGTCGGCGCAAATGAGGGTTCAACTTGGGTCACAAGCTCTAGAGTGGACGGCTGCTTTGAATGATTTATTCAACGATTGGAGGTGCACTCAGCAACAACGATTGAATGGCCTAGCGGATAGCGTAGAGGATTCTTAATCGGACAGTAAGGGTGGGGTTGTTGGTTCGAGTCCCCTTGAGCTGCGGGAGCACATTTTGAGTAGCTACTCCATGAGTCAGCGCTATTTATCTATTTAGATTTTCACACACCATTAAACAAGATTGTTGCCAGACGTTGATCTTTATGGCCAATTAGTAGATCTGATCACGAATATAGCTGCAACTTTTGGCTGCGGTGTCAATTATAGCCAATTTGGAGCCACATCTCCCTCATTGGATTCGTTATATTCACTCATACAAGGGACGTTCAGCGCTCTCCCGGTGCCAAATTGTGTGGACGCCAAGAATAGGTGTCTGGCCGTGAGCAGGACCGCTGACTAGCCATATAAACAAAAAATTCGGTTAGAAAATTGCTTTAACCTTACGGGGTTTGTGTATTGTGTTGTGCTCCGAGTCTCACTATTAAAATCGTACCTTGCCTCGTTACTCAAAGTTTCCCAACTATTAATGTATACATGTAACAGAAAACAACGATGAAGCTCGTCGAAAGAAGAAGAAAAGTCCTGCGAACGCACTAAAAAAAGTCGAGAAAGCCAGAAGAGTACAATTGCTCTTCTCTCGGTAGGGGAGGGTGGCGGCTTTGCTGAACGACTAGTCATAGGAATTGGGAACGTTCCAGAATACTCACTCACGTATTCAGCGGCCACCCAGACGCATGCCATGCATGAAAAGAGCTTGCTCGCATCAATGAGATCTTACAGTTGTCCGAGGTCCGCTGCGTCATTGATACGTCATCGCTGTTACGAAGATGTGAGACTCCACTCACACTGCCGACCAAATGGTCACCTACAACCCGAAAAAGTCGTAAAAAAATTTTCAGCTCAAAACTTGTCTCTAGGGGTAATCCATGATCTAGTCATGAATCTGACACTTCATTTCGACGCCAATGCCATCGGGCGCCAGCTTAGCGCTAAACAACTGGGTCTGCGACATACTAACGAATTCGAACGAAAAAGCAGTTTTGCTCCATAAAAGTAGGATTGTTCAGTTTATCGTGAATGTTTTTGTTAGGACAAAGTAGTCGGACAAACATAGACCCAAACGATAAAAAATTTAGAGAAGCAAAATTTTGTCCCCGTAGGGATCCGAACCACCGACTATCTTGTGCGTTTTTTATTCGAAGCGCGCTGCGAAAATGAACCTCAGTTTTCTGGTTCTCGTATTTGCCCATACTATGTGAAGAACCATTTTCAAGAAGAGCACCACGCCCTGAATGGCCTCCGTGAGAGGTGCAAAAAACATATATCAATCACGGGCCCTCTCCAAGGAAGGGGGGCGCCAGAGTGGGTGAACTACTTACCATACGTGAAACTGCATTGTATGGGATAAAAATGGTCATAAAACACCATGTTGACGAGAGGGTGCAGAGTAGAACGGAAAATCGACACTATCGGAAGACTGGAGCATTATTTCGGGACAGCAGGGTAAATGGATTGAGTGCGGCAGCAGTTCATGTGAGCTGTATTTGTGTGGTAGGTAAAGGGTCTAACTAAAAACCAGCTAAATAATTCCGGGCCTGAGGAAGGTGCTGTGCACCGAAATATTGCAAGATAACATACAATCTGAGAAACTATTGAGACTTTTGGTGTCTTTTGCATTTTTCCGCAATAATTTTTTCCATCCTCCAACACTCCATGCTGGGCAACACTTAGAAAAAAGTAACATGGAAATGAAGTTTGCGACACTAAATAGCTCTGGAATTCACCAGCAGAAAGTTGGAACTACAGTAATCCAACACCAGTGACACTGCAATATCAGCGAATTGAGCAGTATCGAAACGCATTTTCCTTTGTGAAGTGGATTGCTTCCTGAAAAAACTTCTCAGTTCAAAGGACAGGGTATCTGGGTTCCGAGAAGGCGTCTAAACATCAATCGAACGCGCAGCGTGCCTTTCGTTCGTCCTTTTTATGGGGCGAAATTCCCCCGTTTGTTCATCCTACTGCGAATCGCTCCCCAATATTTAGACCACCGACGGCGTCGAGTTTGGCTGCTACGCGAGTGAGGTTTCAATCAAGGGGCGACGTAAGAAACATTTGCTGAATTTGCTGAATCATTTGCAGAAGCATTCGCTGATTGGAAAATTCTATATACACGGCTCACGTACTGACCTTTATTCCTAACCTCTCCATCAGCCGCTATCATTATCCATCACTTTCTGCTGCACACCCTTAAATTCACAGCCAATCCTCTACATCTCGGAAAGAAAGTCACTCTGCTGCTGCTACTCCTCTCACGAATTCGATGACACTCCCTTCTTAGTGCCTCAAGTATCCCGAACAGACACTATATCACTTTTTCGAAACGACGCTCCACCAGCGCTGACATTTGTGGCATGAATCCTATAAGAAACAAGCGGACACATTCATGTGTGCAGGAGTTCGTAACAGAAGAGAAATGGGCGGCACGTCGAAAAGGTCATTTGAAATGAGATGTGCAACGCCGACGAGCCTGTAGACGTTGATCAGAAAGATGGGTGCTATACCTCAAGAGGGCCTACAGTTAGTGCTAGTCAATGTACCGAAGAACGATGCGAAATTTCAAAGTGATATCTCTTTCATTTTCAGTGGCCACGGAATATGGAGCGACTGGTGGTGGAGACAGCGGAGTTGCGTTTTGACGCTTACCAGCACCCGTGGAATGCATCAAGTCCCTAGTTTCCGTCAATATTCCGGGAGCGTCTGAGTGCAAGCGGGAACTGTAAAAGCACTTCTTGGATTGCCACCGCTTCATAAAGATGGTCACTATGGTAGGAGGCAGCTTGGCCACACTGGTTGAAGTGTGCATTTGGATGAAGTGAAGTGTGCATTTGGAAGCAGCTATGATACAAAGTGCACTGCCGCCGTCCCAGTTCTATCCAATCAACTGCAGTACATTCAGTAGATAACTTTTCCAGGTTTCGGGATGTGTTTCGAAAATCAAATCGGCACTTTGCCAACATATTGTATTGCTCGTATATTTGAACAGAATTAACAAAAATCTTTCGAAATGGCCTATAAATCTGCCTTCTATACCTGGTAAACAATTATCTAGGCAGAGCTAAGGAATTTTTCGAACTTGAAACCGCCATGCTCAACATGTATGTGAAACAAATCGTTTTTCATGAAAATATTGTTTGCCTTCTAGCATCGCTACTAGAAGGAGTGCGAATGTGTACTACTCAAAGGGAGCTATGGTAGCCCACGCTGCAAGCCTTTTCGCCTCAAATGAGTGTAATATTCCTTTTGGAGACTGAATTGCAAGGACGAGACTTTAGCCAAATCTGCCATTTCCAAAAAATAGGGTATTTATGGATATAGCCTTTCATGTCGTCGCGTCATCCTCTATTGAGATCCCTGTCAATAATGAAGTAATTTTGTTAATCTCCGTCTTCGGATGTAGTGAAATGGCCTAGTCACTGATTCTTAACCCGGTTCATATTAAATCCCGTACGCTGAAATAACAACCATTACTGTTAAGACACACCTGTTCTCAACTGTGTAGAAGTCTAGGATTAACACGAAGTACGGATGGTGAAGTATAAGGCTATGAATTCGCTGAGAAGCGCTGTTGGTTTTCGGAGCATTTACCCCTGAGAAGCTGTTGAGATCTTCGAAGAAGTGGTAATCGGCGGGGCTAGGTTTGGTGGATATAGTGGATGCGGGGGTTTTCTGTAGTCTATGTATCTCATTAAATTTCTATTCAAATCAAATATCTACTCAAATTTAATTTTGAATTCTGAATTTTTAGAGAGTACCTTTTGCACGATGTTAGTGGAGAGTGTTGTCCTACTGTGGTACTGATCCCTTCTTGGTGAAGAAAGCTAAGCTCATGAGTTGAAGTTTGCGCATTTCGTCAATCTCTTAAATATTCTCTCATTCTCTATTCTGCATTCTTTATGGTCTTTTCAAAATCTTTGCAACTGTAGTGGATCAGGCCAGCAAGCCCTCTTCATAACCTTCTTTCTGTGCTGCTTCGATTTGGGGAAATGTGTATAGCTCTGAATCCTGTACAGCCAGTAAAGATCTTCAGCGATTATCAAACAAAATCCTTTTCTCAAATGTCACGATACGCTCTACAAATGGCTCGTTCTGTTGCCAAAATAGTGAAATAGAGACCTTGGAAGATTTTCCTTTTGGTGAATTTGTGTACCCTCGAATCGAGCTCCTTCACTTTCAGATTTTCTGTATGGAGGTACAACCGTTGCTTGAACGAACCAATCACGAAACAGTAGCCCCCCCCCCCAGGTTCATCAGCTTTGAGGCTCTCGTCGCCGAAACGAAATCTCCTAAATCACGACCGCGCAGTACCTACACTCGCACTGTGATCAAACTTTCCGTTGATATCCCGAAACCGAGTTCCGTAGCTTTCCCGTCCAAATTGACGGCCATCTGAAAAGCTAGAAGATTCACTGCAAACAGAATCGATCGAGCTATTGCACACAGAAATACGCTTCGAAGCATTGGCACGGAATGCTACAGCCAGCGGCGAAGATGCTCCATTCCCTCGGACCAGATTATTTAGGGTGCTATAGAGGACACTTCAAATTTCTTTTAAAACCTACAGAATGCCTTTTCGAAAAAAAGTTCGGCAAAGAAAGACTTGAACTCTTGAACGTGCGGACATGAGACTGAGGGTGGGAGAGACCAAAACGTGCCTCGATAGCCTAATGGCTATTGAGACACATTTCGACCTGACTAACTCCTCATTTACATGACCGTTGAGCACAGGTAACTTCAGCCCAATGAGCCTCCACTTTATTATTTAACAAAATCTCTTAGCAGGTTCAAAAGACAGTCATGAAACCAGCGCTCGGAATCGCAGTAATAGACTTACACCTTTATCACTTTTCATGGCGTCTTTGGCCGATCATCCTCTGTTGCCAAGCCGATTATGTACAAGATAGGAAAGGACAGGACCTCAAAGTTATTTCAAAAAAGCTCAGTAAGCTGTCGTTAAAGTGTTGATGAGTTACGGGAAGTGTGAGTTGTAATATTCTTTGCATGGGAACATAGTAAGGAGTGGGATGGGACTCTGGCAACAGGAATCACTACTGATCCCTCTGCTGCTGTCCAGAATGAGCTATGGTCGCACAGCTCAGTAACCATGCACGGGTCTGTATGACCAGGCAGGATATCATGCTGAACGACCACTCAATTAGCGACACAAAACAGCGCACATTTGGCGTTATTTTCCGCCAGTGTAGTGCACATTTTTCACCGACATTGTTGGTAGCATGTACGCGAAATAGCAAAATTTTTTCCCCAACAAATCCTGTTCAGCGAAATATTTTCGCTTCCAGAGACCCATTGATTTGTTGGGAAAAAACCGCAATAATTACGGTTTTAATTAATTACCCATTACAAGTCGCTTCCAGAGATGTAGTTCCAACGACCGTGGGAGAAACTATTTAGAAACTGCACGCATGCGGAAAGACTGGTGAAGGATATGTGACTCATACTGGTTAGCTTAAGCAATTCCTTGGGAGCAAGAAGATCAGTTTCGTGCTACATGCCTATACATATCACTGGACCAACCGTCAATCATCCTGTTGCAAGTGAATTGGAATAAGAAGGTGTGGCTCGGAAGCAGAGGAATTAAGCACCGCGAAATCGAGGAAAAGCAAGACGAAGCAGCCAGTAGACGACGCGCAAAATATTGTTGTTTTTCTCAGCAGACACTTTCGATCGCAGTTCACACACTCCTTATCCCTGAGACGGAGTAGGCGTGGCTTTTGAGCATGGCATAGGACGGGTTTCTCGTGGGATACTTCAATTTGAAACAACTGCTATCTTGTTCTGTGTTAGATGTAGACATGATTACGACTGCTCCAAAATGACAATATCTCACGAAAACCTGGGCCGCCGCCATTTTGAAATCAAGTACGCAGCCACGCCTGCCCCCGATCTCTAGGACTTCGAGTATAGCTGGTCAGGGATCAACGCAGAAAAACGTCACGTCAATTGCAGCGCAGTCATAAAAACGTATGATTTTAAGCGATCCATAACGTCGAGATAATATCAAAGAAGCCTCTATCAAAAGGATCTTTACAAGTGAGACATCATGAGAGGCCGGTCGACCACTTGAGGATTAATGGCACGCCCATCAATGAAGATCTCGCAGCTTATGATTAGGTCAAATGCGAATGGCAAGGTGGAGGTATCTGTAAGACCACATAAAGAGATGGACCGTCGAAAGTTCACTTCCACTCAGGACCTCCTCCTACTCTGAACTTGTACCAATGACGGCGAAGGAAGAGCGTGTTTGGACGAATTCTTCTTATATGTGTAATACCAAAAAACAACTCTCTCCGCCTATCGGTTCTTTTTCACCATTTGAATGGAAAGCGCTGGTAGTGGAACACCACCTGAGAGCCTCGAGGAATGGTTGTTGGGTGACCACTGGCCGGTGCTCGGAGCATTGCCTTCATCACCTTCAGTCACCCTGTCTCCAGCGCACGTCGTTCTGGAAATCACAACTCACAGCCGGAGAGTCTTAGAAGTGGGAGCGGGAGGTGAAGTTGGAGCGGGAGGTGAAAGAAGTACCGTGGCCGTTCACAACGATGCATGCCATCAACAAGTAAATGAACCGCAGTATACGCCCAGACCTTTCTGAACTGTAGGAGCACATCTCCTTGCACGGAGACGCCTCACCTAGTAGCTATATCTTTCCAACGCCCTGGGAGAGCCGATGCCGAGTGATGAACATCTTTACAAATTCGACAAAAAGATATAGTTTAGAAGGCATTCCCAACTCTTCATAGGAACTGAAATGGCATTGTGCAGGAGAAGCAGGGTTGTCCGTGCTGAACGAAACTGTCATATCAGCAATTTGGTAACAAATAGGCATAGGAAAAAAGAGAGAGACTTTTCTAGAGAAGGGAGAGTCTTTAAGATATTATAGCTATGCTTTCAGAAGAGATCACAGAGGTAGAGTAAAAGGCAAAAGGTATGAAGAACGTTATGGCTATTGAGAGCATGAAAACTCGTAGGTGCCACTGAATTTCATCAGCAATGTCGCAACTTACACTCATCAGATGCGTAGCTTTTATCCAGAGCTTCACGACCGTCCTTTTAAGATCCACCTGAGAAAGACTTTTTCGCTACTGGTGGCAACTCTCCTCTTAGATGGTACCCACGAAGTATAGAAGTGTTACGCGTGACACGGGTGACGTACCGCGTTCCCCTTTTGAGAGGCCATTAACTCATCCCACAGAAGACCTTAAGGAAAAAAGCAGCTGTCAGTGCCTACAACAGATCCGCAAGGTTAAAAAGACCCTTCTGTGTTATTTGGGGCATTAAAGAGATGCTACTTCTTATTCGTACAGTAGTGGCCGTCATGGTTTACACCGAAAAACGCAGAAATATGGCCAAGGCCACGTTTAATGTTATTCGGAAGACACAATTTCTGTCTATTCCTCAACACTGCAACGACTGCATGTTGCGGAAATGTCATACAGAAGAATTAGTTTCCGCTCACCGTACCCCTCTGGCTCAGGAGCTTTGCGCTCACTTAAGTCCCAGTGTGACCCATAGAGTGTGAAAAATCCTATAGACTGGATCGTCAACTCGAAAGTGGACGACGACCGCTCCTGCCATCAGTGGTCAAGAGTGTTTGAGCTCAGCTTGTGCTTGGGGAGAGTGGAATAGAAGGTGCTCGAGTGATAGGTACTTTATGTTTTCCTGGATATTAAGGGTGAATATGTGGAAGAATGGAGGTCCTGTTCAACAAAAGGAAACCTTGTTGAATCCTCACCGAGGCACCACGGGACCTTCTGTACAGCCTGATAGCACACAGCAGGAGACTGCACTCCATCACTTCGTAACGACTTGGGAACGGACTGACTGCGACCCACTTAAGGGAACATGACGTCGGCTTTCTAATTACCTTAACAACGTGGGTCTGCATACTGTTCTAATGGGTCTATGAACAACTTGTCAGAGGCTTCGGATTTTTTTGTGGCTGTGCCATTTGTGCGAACCAGCAAGGGAGACCTACTGGAAAAGAATAATTATCATAGGCAGCTGCCCACGTCCCACGGGCAGTTCTCTCGCGGAATGTCTCTGTGGCAAGGCAATCACTTGTGAAAAAAACCATTAGAAGCTCCTAGTTCCATATTCTTTTACCTTGAACCCATATGCCAATTTAAGCGCGTGTTAAAACAATGTGAGACTCAACTCAAAACATTGGTTGAAAATATACCCATGCATGCAAACTCTCCGCTTCAAGAAATATCTTTCATGACCATCGCTCACGTCACAAACCACTCAAAGGACTGCTTGGCACGAGGTGGCCTGCAGTCCGCGCTGCAGGCGCCGCGGTCAAAGTAGGCCTGACCTGCCGTCGCCTGTAAATGTTTTGTGAGGGCTCGGGCTCAGCTGACGTCACGTTCACGTTGAGAACGTCGAACTTTTTCTGGAGGTGATCTTTGACTAAGTCTGCCTTCGGAGAAAAGGTCTTACCGAACATGTTTTGAACGAGTCGCTGCGAGGCGGGTGCTAGATTCAGAGAGTTCGTCCAAAGTACGGTTGACTCGCCCATTCTTAGTCTCAGTCTGCTTCTTTATCGGTTGTGCTCACTTGACATGGTTTTACTATATTGCGAGAAACTCCTCCAGCTTCATTGATGAAACATTGCGGTTTACCTGATAGGAACAATCCCTTATTGCCCGAGTGGTGCGATTAGTAGTCTCAGAGGTTGTCTTCATTTGCACAGCTCGAGAGTGAGGGCCGGAGGACTGCTATGAAGAAGAAGCGTAGAAGTTGCATCATATCTGAGGATGCGAGATGCTTTCGATCCTAATTCTGTGAGCACAGTACATTCCAATTCCAGTCAATGTCTGCTTTCATCGAATATCCCAGCCCTCAGGTGACCTTTTGCACGGCGCCCTTCAGAGCTTTGTCTACTCCATCCTTCGTTGATCGGCTGTTGTCCAATAAAAACGATGAACCTTTTGTCTTTCCTCTGCCCCCATTGTTTGTATGCGGCACGCAGCCTTGAAGACAAATCCTGCGATTGTACATTGTGGACAGTGGAGCTCAGTTACAAACCTACAGTCGCTAAATTATTCTTCAGAGAAGAAAAACGCGAAAAAAAAGTGGCGAACACACTAAGTGAAGACCTGGTAGCCTCTCTGGACAACTTTTCCGAACCTGCTCCTTTTATACCAGCTAAGCTATATTCTGCCACCTCTAGCTCAAAAATGTTTTCCCCGCGTCATTCAGTACTTACCATCAAACCATGAAAAAAAAGGAAACGTGGTATAACTGAAAATAGAAAATATCCTATCAGAATCGGTGGGCGGGACAACTGAGAAGGCGCAGAAATGCCATTTATGAGAACCCTCTTCAGTTACTTTGTGAAGCTGCGAAACGTGGCATAATCTTAGAAATTGGGGGCCTGACTACTTGTACAAGGAAAGACGCCTAGGAATTGCTCGTGCACTGAATTGTCTTTCCATAGAATCGTAAGGGCTTATTCAATTCGATATCCCCATACAATAAATTTCGGGGCAAGCAGATGTAGAAGTCAGTGCTTCATTCTTTTAGGTGAGTTTGGATGAGGCTTACCTTAGCCGTTCATGAGAGAAGCAGGGCTTCGATTGCGTAGTGAGACGAGCCGAATTGACCCCAGAACACCATGCGCGGTAAGGAGCCTCCATACATCCTGCCCTCCGGCTGGCATTTACCAGTACATAGTGACCTCAAGGATCTCAATTGTACTCGCAAGATTTGCCCCTTGTAGGCCCTAAGCACCTAACATACGCCCTAGGAGGTTTGGAAATGATGCAAAATTAATTTTAAGTCCTGTTCGTGTCTTCGAATCATAATCTTCATACTTAGTTGCTATTTCTCTTTTACGCGTTTACCCTCTTGTCAAACATCTGAAACTTTCTTATAATGGATACTATCACAATACGGCTTTCGCTTTCGTTGTAATTCGGGAGCGTATACGCACCGTGATAGTACGTATACGCACAGCAACTAGGTACTCCAGTCAATTAGTGAAGGTGAAACTTTATCCGATGCTTGTTTGCCATCTGGAGGCGGACTCTTAGAGTATGAATGTTTTATGATAGGTTTTTTCAAGGATCATAAATTAGAGGCTCTGAAGCTATGGTGCTTTGTGCACACAAACTTCTCTG
>MU951622.1:0-11750 GCA_036418165.1 Cooperia oncophora
TTACAGTTGTGTCTTGAGTCGACGATGACTTCACCGAAATGGAATCAGAAACAGATGAAATTGAATCATAATCAATATCTTCGTCTTCATCAGACTGTACAAGTCGTCGGGCCAGTACTGGCCATATTTTGGCACGGTACTCGTCGAGTACGAGCCCTCCATTCGAGCGCGCGAAACATCTTAGTTCGCCTGAATACGGCAGAAATCACAAACCAGCAGCCAGGTCGTCACTAACTAAGCGCTGAATCAAAGTGCATCATGCATAAGAACAATTAGGCATTTGGGACCCAAGCTGATCATATCCGTGTTATGACGGAGCGGACTTGGTGAGCGGATCCAGAGCGCAATTAGCCGCCTATCCGTAACTGAAGCTGTTATTAGATAAGAGGGATATGTTTTCACATGAGCAAGGTGGATACTAGCGTGATGGGAAGGGGTGGGGACATGACAGACCACGCCCACTCTACGTTGATTCCACTGTCCGAAGCTAAGGATGATGTGATCACCAGGCAGGTCGGAAACGCAGATGAACAGGCGGAATATAAAATGGCCTAGGTCCAATTCCATATTAAGCGCCCCTTTCCGCAAATAAACTAGAGCTACAAACTGTGCAACAACTTCTTGGATAGCATGGGCATTAAAAAAGCAAAAAACGAATAATGAGCGAAAATGAAAGGCTGCGTTCACAGTTTGCGGTCATCGTTTTGAGCAAACGCCAACGTTTTCGACGACTGCCCACGATAAGTTCCAAACTACCCGCGAAAGGCTCAAAGCACTGGCCGCTCAAAACGTTGACGCAAAGTATGAACGCACCTAACGGAAAAGGTGGAAAACAATGGGATGGACTTACTGATGTAGTTTCCGAGATCCTCATTAGCATGATCCTTCAGGAACCTATCGATCTCTTCTCGCTTAGTTTTTAAACAGTTATACCGCGCCGTAGCTAGAACCCTTGACTGAAACAATTCACTGTAAGTAGTTCACCAATCGTTGCGAAAAAGTAAAGTACCCGCGAAATGTTCAAAGCACTGGGGTACGCTCAAAACGCTGGCGCAACGGTCATAGTAAAAATCGCAGTTGTTCGGGGAATAAAGAAAGAAAAGCAAATTAAAAGGGAATAAAAAGAAAACCAACCTTTCCCTAGAAGTTTTAAGTTGTTAATGTCGTCACATGAACTCGTCTCTAATTGTGTACACAAGTAATCGACCTCATGTATGGGAGTAGGCGGTTCCGAGTCCCTCAGCCTCACCATTTCGAGATACTTTTTCGCAAGCGAGCTTTCCAGTGCTAATACAGAAAAACAAATCAGACATAGTTGAAGAGGGAAGAGATTAGACCAGTCGACAAGCGCCTCAAGTGACGTTCATTCCGGGTAGTATACACTCGTCCGAATCACTGATCTGCTAGGTTTTCATGGACCTGCTGCGTACATAAACAGTAAATAACGTGAGCTGGTGCTACTAATCCTCAGACGGGATCTCCCAGTGTAGCTGGGAGAATTTAGCGACTCGGGCGAATTTTTCTGTCTTTATGGCGCGTATGGGTTCTCTTGACCCGTTCACAGACAACAGTATAATCGCGCCAAATGACAAACGGCCGATGAGAGCGTACAGTGGAGGGAACGGGCGGAGTGGGGGGCGTGGCGGCAAAGACTGGCAATGGTTTTTTTTTTTATTGGAGGGTGGGGGAGTGGGCGCAGGTCGTGAACGAGTTGTAGCAGATCTGCCAGTGGAATACTGTAAGAGCGCGTTCAGACTTCGCGATCGCGCGATCGGATCGCTTGGATCGCGCGATCCGATCGCGCTACTGAGGGTGAAATTACTGCGGGAGGGGGTTATGTGCGTATATGTTTATTGATCCTGCTCTCTCTCTTTTCCTTCTTTCTTCCTTTGTGTACATAACGCCCTCCTAATTTTAAAGAACGTTTAAATATCTTTGAGTTATTTATTATTTCCTATGTAAAATAGTACTAAATATACAATATGCTAATTATTATACTGAATTTTGCATCTGAGTACGTTCAAGCGGAGTGTTGAACATCTTGTTCCAAAAGTAAGACACGCAGAACTTTTAACAGCGGGTGATGTTGTTTCTCTCCCTTCCCCCGATTTTGCCAGTCCTCCAGATATTCACTTTACTTTTGTCACATTGTGTTGCTTTGTTTGTTCTGCCATCCTCCAGGTCTATACACAACCTTTCCTTTCAACGGTTTCTGCAAACGTCAGTATTGCGAATATGAACACGGAATAAAAGACATCAAAAAAGGTCGAACTTACTTTTATATCGTTTTTGGAACTGCCTATTGGAGGCAGGATACAGCATTGTGATGTGAGAAATGGTGATATTAGTACGCTCCCTTCCCAGAACTTTGTTGTTGTTGTTTGTTGAGTTGAGTTGAACATGAACGAACGTGACCCCCTGCCCGCAGTAAATGTTTAGCCCATGCAGTGCGGCGATCGATCGCGCGATCCAATCGCGGCGATCCGATCGCGCGACTCGCGATTCGCGCGATCCGATCGCGGCGATTCGGACGCGCGATCCAAGCGGATCGCGATGCTGCGCGATGCGATAAAGTCTGAAACGCGCTTCTAAGCGTTTTTCTAGCGCTGCTATTTAGGTCTTTGTCCAGGCAGTCTAGCAGGTGAATAGTGCGAAGAGGCTGCAGACAAAAGGAGAATTTTGAGAGAGGTTACGTGAGAAGATCCGCATGGACGAATCAAAGCCTGTTGTGGCAAAAAAAAAGTTTCTTACCGAAATTAGAAGGTGAAATCATAGTTCACAAAAGTTAACGAGCTGGCAAATTCCGTCCGGCAGTGGCTGGAAATGACAATATTCTGAAGGGTGATCATATTCACAAAAGTTAACAC
The DNA here is from genome assembly GCA_036418165.1 of Cooperia oncophora. NCBI lineage: Eukaryota > Metazoa > Nematoda > Chromadorea > Rhabditida > Trichostrongylidae > Cooperia > Cooperia oncophora. The sequence continues at coordinate 2,868 of MU951622.1, forward strand.
TAAGCAAATTCTCGTCCCACTGGCTGGAATGACAATATTTTCTTTCTAGTAAGGGAAACGTGAAAAAGAACGAAGTAGGAGGACGAGTTAATGGATAAATACGTCAACTATCGTGTATCGGATCTCGCTAAAAAAACCCGTTCTACAAAACTCGTTAGGAACCAGTTTGTTGCGCAACTTTTGGGGCAGTTGAAAGAGCATGAAGCACGATGTATTTGGGCGACCAGGACATTTTTTTGTCCGCCTCGCGGGACTGCAAGCATCCTCCTCCTCAGATGTACTCAGGATCCCTAGAGGATTAGAACCCGTTGCAGAAACCGTCAACACTTCGCTTGTTTTTAATGCTTACTGATCACACAAATGGTCTTGTTCGGCTCAGGATGAGGGCAAGGTTGAAAAGATTCAAAAACCGTGGGAAGTCCCACTTTAGAACGCAGAAATGATGAAGGATCAAATTCTCCTATTGTGAGAAACTGCCTCAGTACCCTAGATAATGCTTACAAAAACCAGTTCTGACTTTGCTAAAGGACGTACACTGGAAATACGATCTGGGAGTCTGGTTTTTCAAACACCCTTTAGGGTAAGGCATCATAGTCTTCAACAACCGAATTGAGGGGGCGTGTCAATGTGACGTGGGTTTTGGCGCGGCACCAGCTCGTTTTTCAACAGTCGCTGCCAAATGAAGCGAGCTCTGAGTGGTGAAAAAGAAGCTGTCGTCGCTCCAACATCCTTTTTAATCGAGACACGTTATGGACAGAGGAATCCCCGACGAGGGAGGGGTCGTATTTGAGTCGCAGCAAGTGGAAAGTATAAGGGATAAAGTCTTTACTGTTAATTAACCCCGTCTTCCCAGACCGATCTGGTACCACTTTAAAGAACCAGGAGGGTAGAGAGCACGGTTGGTCTGGGGACATCACCTCCGCCCAACTCGCAGCAAGGTAAAAGGATCGAATTTGACTTAAAGGAGTTTCTTCCGTTAAATTCGGGGTACAGTGAATTGGGGATGTAGGTGAGGTTAGATTTATTCATGGGAAGGGTAGCACCGCACTTGGCGGCGGTGGATTAGATTTATTTATGGGAAGGGTAGCACCGCACTTGAAGCGGCGGTGGAGAGTCGCGTTGAATCCCCTTTTATTGTTACGAAATTTTTGTCATGGCCATGGCGTGCGCTGACTACAGAAATTCGTCGATCAATATGCAAAAGTTGGAAAATTGAAAATGGCGAGAAATGTCACATTCAACGTTGGCAGCTTGGCCCGCGGGACATAAAACACTTTAGAAGGGAAGCAACACTGCCAGCGCGCAAAAATCAAATTCTCTCCCACTTCAAATTCGAATCAATTGGAATAAAAAGCATCAAGGCAAGTCGACATTTCTAGGCGCCTAGGCTCTTGATTCCCTTTTTTTAGCTGACAAGGCCATTTGTTTACGTAGTTGTCCCACATTCAGGAGATCTGGTTTTATGAGAAGCATGTTAGTCTCACACCTTCAACCTATCAGCTACTCAAAAAATGACTTAGAGGAATGGGGTGCTCATCTACGTAAGGCTGCGTTCATACTTGCGACTCGGCGTTTCGGGAGAATCAGCGTTCATGGCAAATAGGCGTCCCGAGCGAAAAGCAAAGGGCAGATATCGATCTGCGGTTTTGGGAGAACCAGCGTCTCGAGCGAAAAGGAAAGCATAGGTATCGACTGGTGTCGAAAACGAAATTCGTTCGAAACGCCAATTCTCCCAAAACGGTGGCTTAATTAAAACGCAAGCATTTCGCCAAAAACGCTGATGCGACCTCCAAACACCTGATCGGCACTCCACTTTCATTTTCGCAAAAACGTCGATTCGCTGGAAAAGCTGATTCTCCCGAAACGCCGAGTCGCAAAGTATATACGCAGGATTCCACGAATTGCTCAAGGCGGGTGATCCTTCCCGTTTTAGATCGATTTTATGAAATCTCAATGACTAGAAATTGTGCCCCACTCTGCGCGAATAATGACTGAAACCAGTACCAGAAGATTTCCATCTTCTAGTACGAAGTGAGACGTGTTAACAACCGAAGATAAATGAAGGTTTCATCAGAAATAACATTGATTATATTGGTAGGAAACGTCAAAGACCAGAAGAGAGTCAACTGGCGCCGTTAAAAAGTAGCCGAACACTTGCCGAACAATGAATCGCTGAGCAATTACGAGACAAGGCGATACATAAATCAACATAAAACAAGTTAAGAAAACGACAGGACATAGTTAAAATATAAGATCAATTCTGAAAGCATTCATATAAAGACGCAGCCTGGCAAACCTTCCGTAAACCAATGGTTGAAAATTTGTGACGAAAAATAGAATGACGTCACCTTTTCCGGGATGGTGCGTGTCCTCACGTACCAAACACCATACCCGGCGACTAAACCAACCTGACCGCCATTGAGCAGAGCACGTTCCCTTGTTGGGGGAAATTTCTGCAAATACGAGCACCCACCTCCTCCAAATTTCCTTCTCTTCCCCCTTTCATCATTCTGCCATCGTACTGTGACTGGTTTTTTCCGTCTGCCGACCACACGTTCTGTTAAAGCCAAATATGATCCCTGGGGATTCATTACGGTACGACATTCTCAGTCGCTAGGAGCCTGTTCGATGGGAAAGGGTCTGTGAAATTCGCAAAAATAGATTCTAGGAGACTGTAGACGATTAAAGTGCTCGACTTCTTCCGCGGTTTGGACAGATGAGACCCTCTGGCATGAGTGAAGCCTATTTTTTCGGTCAGCTCCACAAATACCGAATATGAACAGATGCAAGGTGTGCTTGTTCCTTAGACAGAGCACGTTCTGTGGCAGGGGTGAACCTTTGCAAAGTACGACCCTCTAGGTTTCCTCCTTCGGTACGGCTCCTACCTGCTGACTTTCATTTGCCAGAAATTTTCCACTTTTCCTCCAAAATTTTGCCGTTAAGCGGGGAGGGTCGCGGCCAGTATTATATATATGAATATTCTCCAGCTTCTCTCTTGCTGTAACCTCGGCATTGTTGTATGATTCGTTAATACTGCTGTGCCTCTCGAGGTTTTCAGGTGGAATATTTATTTAGCGGCCTAACGTTTCGACGTGGTCGTCTTCTTCAGAGGCCAGGGTTCCACCGCAAATCCGCCGTCACATGCGGATGTTAGTCAGTAGCGAAACATCGAAATCATTCGCTACTGACTAACATCCGCATGTGACGGCGGATTTGCGGTGGAACCCTGGCCTCTGAAGAAGACGACCACGTCGAAACGTTAGGCCGCTAAATAAATATTCCACCTGAAAACCTCGAGAGGCACAGCAGTATTAACGAATTATATATTAAATTTAACTATCAAAAATAATAGTTGTGCAGGAATTCGTTCAGAGGGATGGAGGGGGATGTGGGGTATATATGTGCACACGTGAAATGGAAAAATCTCGAAAAGTCGACAGCTGGACAAAATTTTCTTAAGGGCAAACAAAACCTCAAGGCGACGAGAGAATATAAGCTCCCCCTTCGTTTTGTCCTCCCATTGGGTTAATCAGGTGTTGAAGAACTGCGTTTGTTGTTCGGACAGGGCTACATTACTTGAACTGTACGTGAACGATCAAAAAACATAAGAAGTTGTAATAATTCAGCCAATTCAGGATGAGTGAATTAGTGTGGCTAAACACGCGTTGCGACCGCATGCAGGTGAGTGAACCTACGCGCCGCCCTGTTTCCTCAAAGGGTATGGATTTTATTACACATGTAATGACGATGGAAATAAGGAACGGCTAAAGTGGAATCGAGTAAGCCCACGTAAAATAAAAAAAGTAAAGCCACATCTACTGTTAACCTATGGAAGGATCGAGTTCCACCCACAACAGTCCCCGATCGAAGGTCAGGCGTTTCAGCTGACAGTGAATCAGAAGGGCTGTTTTCCATAGGAGGCCAAAGTCAAGGTCAGACCACCTGCTGATGGTGAACAGCAGACAGATCTTCGAAAACAGCTAAACTCGGCACTGGTGTTATTGATAAGGCATTTGATGACGTGTCGCTTCCCTCAGCACTTTTGCAAACGACATTTATTAAATGCTCCTCCCCCAACCTAGCCTTCCATCTCTCGAAGTCGACTGATTGTTACCAAAATTATCTAGGAGGATGGAATTCACTCACCTTCACCCGGATGGGACCGCACAAGTAATTCAATGGGCCATGCCGCATTCAAAATGCCACCACGATGAAAGTAGGGTGTGTGGCGCATCTCAGAAAGGGAATGATCGGCGCCAAAAGATTTACTTTCGATCCAACATTGCACATTTGAGCAGAAATATTACACAGTCACATAATGGTTGAATGGAGAAAGAACAACACGGTATAAATAACCAAACCAGAATTTGACCCCCGGATCACTTGCTGCTACTCCACCTTGAATCTTAACAGTATTTAATTGAATGAGACACGGAATAAGCGCTGACACCCAAGCAGAAGCGGAATGGCACCAGTGAACCCCGACGGCTTCACCAGTGAGCTAAAAGCTGCAGCGTGTTTGTTAGGTGGGTAAAAAGATGACGCAGCTGGGCCAGTCGACTTTTCAGAGAAAGAAAGAGACAGCTGCGGGTGAAAACCAGGGAAAGGTGAAAACTAGGGAAAGGAGGGAGTTGCTAAGTGAGGGACGGTATGGTACACGACATTAGGCGGTAATCAATGAAGCAGTGCTTTTGTTATGCGTCCCAGATGGGCGTTTCAGATAAAGAGATCACGCACAAAGGAGTTCGCGGCTATCGATTCAGCTACAATTAAATGAGCTTACTCTAGGTTTTTCCTCTAGTGCACAGAAGCTGACACCAAGCCCCTTCTACTTTTTTCTTTTTTTCGACGGAATATGTAGACCCTCCACCGTCCGATCTAAACCGTCCGTTTTTTGAGGTTCCGCGAAGGCTTTCGCTACTAAATTCATTGTGCTGCTGATTCTAGAATCTGATGAGGGTTAGAACGGCAAGAGCTACGATCGAGCGCTTCACCTTTATGTATAATGCAACCTCTGAACAGACTTCCGTTTGGCGTATGCGGCGCTCGCTTTTCCTGCTTTTTGCTGCTCAAGCGCCTGCCAGGAACCAGCCGTTGACGTTAAATTATTGTTGTTCGATAGCTTGTCTGGCGCACAAACCACTCACAGCCGATGGGTGGAAGCCGGCCCTTCTTCTACATCGAGATGGGATGGTACGAAAACAGCGACGGCCGCCATCCGTGTGAGGTACAACTGTACTACCGACTCCGCCTACAACAACGGCGTGGAACGCGCCCTCGAACGACATTGTTGTCAAACGCTTTTATGTTATACTAATCAAGATGAGCAAGAAAGAAAGGCCGGGATGGAACGGGACGGATAGTTGATTCATCTTATCACCTAAAGGTTATGTGGCACTACATGTTAGGTTTTATGCATGTCCCCTATTCAAAATCCCTGTCTGGCAGACAGCTAGAGAGAGCGACAAAGTCAAAGCATCGAAAGGGTGCAAAAAAGCAAAGTGCGCAGGTAACAAACTGGATAGGATCTTTCTAGAGCACAGCGAACTCCCCGTTGTGAGTGAGCTACTTTTCATGCGTGAAAGGCTTGGTATGTGTGAAGTCGAAAGTCATGTAAGAATGCCACGTACAACATAGACGAGAGAGTGCAGAGAAGGGAGTTCCAGCTTTCCGTAGACCACCGGAAGCTGTTTGAATCAATTTTAAACATAAAACATTCACTCAGCTCGGGTTTGTCCTTCCATGAAGCGCAGAGCCGAAGGGGTCCGCAGCTGCCAGTAAGTTGCCATTTATCTTCCGCTCAAAAGTGCCCCGGGCGGACGGCGACTGTATGGAAGCGACAGCAGCAGCCGTCTCCATACAGCGCCCGCGTTATCCTCAAGCTGCGCCACATGCGTCGATCCGACGGTCCCGCGAAACACACATTCGAAGCGGGCGCGAAGAACAACAGAAAGTGAAGAGGCGCCAGACAAGGGGTGCAAGTGGCCTATGGTTCAGGGCACATCGTTGGTTGGGGAATCCCCAACAGGGGGTCGTATTTGGCCGCCAGGAGAGGGGGGGGGTCGTAGTGAGTGCGGCAGCCAGTAACGAGCAGCGCAAATTGTCAATGTGCTGAGTCCTGTACAGCGAAACTTGCTTTGTAGAGAACTCGGATATGCAAAAAAATAGTACAAAACTTTCATTCATCAAACTAATCCGAAATAACTGCAAATATTAATAAGTCGACATTATCTCGTAAGTCCGTTGGTGACTAAACAGTACAACTCAAACTCTGGTTCGCTGCCAATGATATGGCGTGTCCGCGGTCGCGCTTGGCGCTGAGCCAACCTGTTTTTTCTCGACAAGCGACAGGACTACCATATCGTTCGTATAGACGTTTTCCAGCAGTTGGTCTCCTTTATCGGAGTCAGCAATTGGCGGAGCACGAATCTGGCAGCGTCGACAGGGACATGTTCCATCATACGCAACGGAAAACACTGTAAACAAGTGCACAGGCTCGCCATGGACCTCCCTGAACCCTATAGACACATTTGCTCGCGTGGACAGACATTACGCACAAGTTACACCATCCCATCTCCTTCTGGGCGCGGGACCTCAGTGCGCGGCGCATCCAAAGTCAGCGTGATCGGCGCTAAACGAACCATATGCTCCTGCTCCACCACAGGATACGTTTATTCATGCGTTCCTGGTTTCGAACGAATCTCGAGAAACTTCCAAAACAGTGCAAGAAGGTTTTTAGAAAGAGAAAATCTTTTCAAAACATACGAAACCGTTCTCACGATTTCAGTTGAAATGTTATACAAAAAAATATAATAATATATTGATTCAAACCTGTTCAGTTGAAATCACTCCCCAACGAATCCCCATGGCAGATTTCTCTGTGATTTTTGCGACCTTCATAAACGTTTCAGTACTTTTAGGAAGTGCAAACCTTCCTCTACACGAATACGGTCTCCTCTTCCCCACAGGTCCGCTTTTGAGGAAGTTATGGTCCTTCAAAGACACCCCACTTTGCTGAAAACTCGCGCTCCAGTTCCTGTACCAAATCCCTTCCCCTGGTTACCTCGGCCTTTAATCAGCTGATTGCGGCTGGTTTGCTCTCGTTCGTATTTACTCTTTCGTATTTATCTTCTTCTCGGTTTATTCGAATATCGAATATTTATCTTCTTCTCGGTTTACTCGAATATCGAATATTTATCTTCTTCTAGTTTACTCGAATACACGTCAGAGCGCGCCCCAGCAATTTTGCTTGGACCGCTCAGAGTGCTCTTAGGAGGAATTGGCTTGATTTCCTGCTTTTTTTTTTCTTTTTCAATTTTGCCAGGATTGATTTAGGTACCAGAGTTTGTTTTGACTCGAGGGAAGGTGGGTGAAACCTAATGGCCTTTCTTTTCTATTCTCTTTTCTGAATTAGGATAGAAATGAGCAAAAAGCGAGGGGGGCCTCATTCAGGATTGTTACTTTTTCCATTTTTCGCGCTTACTTATACATAAACTTATGAAGTTTCTTCCTCCTCGGGGGGGAGGGGAAAGAAACTTCATAAGTTTAGGTATAGGGGGGGTCGTACCGAACCCCCAAAAAGGGGGGGTCGTACGGGCTTCACCAAAATCCCCATCGAATGCTGTGCCCTGGCTATGGGCGGGCGTGTCGCCGCTGTGCGCAGCGGAGACGCAGAGGGCGCCAAGGTCATCACGCATCAAGAAAAATGTTCATGAAGATGTTGAAAGAGACTGCCAGCAATACTCGCTAAGTATCCAAACCAGTGTGTACGGTCGAGAAAATTCCCAACAAATCTGAATACTGTCACTACCCCTATTTGCAACATTTCAGTGCGAACTCTTTGAAGTGCAGTTTTGATGCATGAGACTCGGAAACACACACACTGAACAGGGAAGAAACAGATGTGACATTCAGTTTCAAAAGAGGACTTATGTCCAATGGTGAACATCTTTGCTCTCTTAGGAAATCGTGGCTCAAAAGGAAGAGGATAAAACCGCACAAAAACAGTGCAAACTTCAAAGAACTTGACGGTTTGCCTTGAGCCCTGGAGCTGCTTTTGGTACGAGGAAAAATTATGGCATATCTCGAGGGTAGCCGCTAAGATTCGATCGGTGAATGTGTGCATTCTTGCAAGAGAACTACTCAGTTATTTGCATGCATTCAAAGCTTTGCAGAAACGCCTACGAGTAGCCTCGAAGGACGTCAATGAGACAAAGCTCATGGTCCAAGTCGGGCGTTGTTCGATTTGGGAGGTACAGGTATTTTTGCACTGCGCTAGCTCCTTTAGCTAGTTCATGTTGACTAACCTGTGGACTCTTGTGAAGCTCCGAAAAGGTACACTTGAGTCGCTTTGATACGGGATTCTACATGTTTCGACAGGGAGCCTGTACGAGGTTTGATGAGTTCTATTTGGTGCCCCCACCACGCTGAAGTGCGCCCAAATATCTGGAAGGGAAAAAGATAAGGAAAGTACATAGAAGTGAGTTTCTGCGTGTATTCTGCGAGTCACACTGAGGCGTGAATTTGGCTCTTTTGGGAGAGCGGAGAATGTCATTCAGCAGAGTTTTCCGAATCCGGAAACTGCTGAACATAACATTCAACAAGTCACTTCGCCCAACACTTGGTTCAGTGCACTTGATTATTCATGGTTGCAAAAAGAAGAAGGGCCGCGTTTCGAGGTTTGAATGCACTATTCACCCTTTACTGACCCAATCCTCGAAATCAGGCCATCTTTTACCGACTTTTTTCTTCGTGGCAGATTTGGCCACAAACTTATCTACAGAGGTAGTTTTCCCTTCTGCGCACGAATATCACATTGGTCCCACTCTGTCACCCGCGCCATAAGCGCCGGCGTCAAAATGACCGCGAACATGGATATCACAT
>MU951630.1:0-10201 GCA_036418165.1 Cooperia oncophora
TCACAAGTGAAGACATTGCCAACCGTTGAAACTGCCTCACCCATCTCACCAGTGAAACGAGATTTAGATCAATTTGCAATCACGAATTCCTTGTTTGGACCTAATATTCAGCGGAGTAAGCATAGGAACACGCCCACGCGTCAGGATCCCAACCGGCTGCTTATATGAAATTTCATCCTTCATTCCCTTCCTTTTCTTTCATTTCCTTCCTTTTCCACGGCTCAATATGTGGTTCTTTTAATGGTTTTCAGTACCAACTGCCGACTACCCCAGCTTCATGCCACCAAACTGTCCAAACTTCGTTCTAGTGAACGAAAACTACATACTTTTATGTCTTCTCCGAACTTTTTGGCGCTGCTTCAGCTTTAGCGCACCGTTCCAGCTCTCACCTAAAAACGATAAAAACGGCTTGATAAAAATCACGAGAGAGAAGAATGATGATAAAACACCAGTGATGAAAGTGGCTGTGGTCAGGAGAATTGTAATTAAACCCTTAGAAGGTGAGAAATCAGAAAAGAGGCAGAATTGGCGTAGTGGCAGGTACACTGTCCGAGAATCAAGCCCTTGGTCGACTCCCGCGCAGGCCATAAAGATAAAATACACTGATGACTGGTACATCTGCCGGCTACCACATTTCATGCTTAAAGGGCATATAGTAGCATACAATGACCCTTGCGATTTCGAGTGGAAACCAGAGTACGTGGTCCATCCTGTAAAAGAAGTGGTCAGATGTGAAAGTTTTGTCTTTTTTATTTTCATTCAGAAAAAAACTAGTATGTACGAAAGTATAATAAAAATAGCGCTTCTCATCTTAAACATACTGGTGATCCAAGGGATCGCATCTAACGGCTAAAACAATACCGCTCGTATGAATTGTGCAGTTCCCCGCCACTTATGATTTGATTGGCATCTATGCTATATAGAAGACAGTATTTTTCCGTACGTTTCTTCCAGTGGATTCCCTACATAGTATCTATAATGTTCGCTGCGATTACTAACAGCGGGGTCTTTGGCGCGCTATTAGTAACATGGGATCTATAATTATTTTTATAAAAGATTTGAAGAAGAAAAGAAGAAAGATATAAATGAAAAATGAAGAAAAATCTTTCAGAAAAGCAGCCGGTTCACTTCGCGTTCATTCTGGATTCTGTTGGCATAGACGATACCGCTTACAATTCGCTCAGTTGTGAGTCTTGACTGAATAAAAACTTCTCAGCTCTCTTTACAGTTGCACGTAAGAGTTGGGGGCCGTAAAGGCCTGTTGGCCCACAAAGAATCGCTGAAGATAAGAGAATGTTGAACTTCGCCATTGGAACTTTCAAAATGGGGACTTAGGTACCAGTCGAAAGAGCCGTGGAATGCTGATTACGAATGAGTGGTATAAAAGTGCTACGGGACCTCCCAGACGAGATCTGGGAGGTCAAAGTTCGCGAAAAGCAGTTTTGGTCGTAAGCGCTGCTGATCGATGTCTCGGCAGTGCCAACGTAACATCGTGGTAACGGTCTCGTTTCTAAGTCAAACGCACGCGGGTTTGCATCCGGTTGGCGCGAAAATTTTGCTTCGCTCCCTATAAGAGCTTTAACTCTAATTTTCGAAATTCTTCCGAATTTACGGCCCAGCAGGGCAAGTAGATCAAGTACATCAAGTATATGACGTACTCGATCTAGTATGGATTTGGTCATATCTGCCCTCTCTGAACATATTACCCATCCGACCCAAACTCGTTCATGGGAGATTTCGACCCCCTGAACACGAATATCACATCCTTCGACGAAAAAACGCTCTTCTGGCCAAATTGTGATTCTGGGCAAAACTTTGAATTGTCGGATGGGTAATATGTTCAGAGAGGGCAGATATGACCAAATCCATACTAGATCGAGTACGTCGTATACTTGATGTACTTGATCTACTTGCCCTGCTGGGCCGTAAATTCGGAAGAATTTCGAAAATTAGAGTTGAAGCTCTTATAGGGAGCGAAGCAAAATTTTCGCGCCAACCGGATGCCAAACCCACGTTCGTTTTAAATTGAAGCCGAGACTCCTTAGGCAGCGTTCATAGTTCGCGACAGCAGCGGCGATCGCCGCGATCGCCGGCGATCGTCGGTGCATGGCAGCGCGCGCCCCAACGCTATTGTGGATGCTCGCCTGATGAATAAGGGAATTCAACTTGTAAGACCTTCTTTACTCTTAATAAGGGCTACTAACAGATAAGCTACGACTTTCTACACATAAGCAGATCTGGAATATGAGGTAAGAAGGTTTCACTTCCTTTTAGGTCGGGGTAAGACCAACTCCATTTCCTGGGTGAGCTTCTTTTTTGTTTTTATTGTTTCAACTTATGCATGCGCCTCAGGAATTCGCTGTTCCAACTTCCAAAACATTCATAGTTTACAAGTCGAGTTCAAACAACGAAGAAAAAAAGAAACAGAAAGAAACTCTCCTAGGAACCAAAACACTAATCATTTTACGCGACATCAACAGGTGAAAACTTCATAAACCTCATGTACAACCTCGACGAATGAAAAAAAGAAGCAATAAAAACGTACCTCAAGTGAAGCTCTCGCGCTTTTTGCTCATTTCTATCCTAAATAAGAAAGAAAATAGAAAACAAAAGCGATTAAGCTGGGCTCACCTTCCCTTGTGTCAAACCAAGCTTCAGTACCTAAGGAAATTGCAGTTAAAGGAAAAAAGCATAAAATTGAGCCGCTTACCCCCAGAAGCCTTCGGAGCGCAAGTAATAGCGTTGGGGCGCGCGCTGCCATGCACCGACGATCGCGGCGATCGCCGCTGCTGTCGCGAACTATGAACGCTGCCTTACAACGGGGCCACGGTGGCACTGCCGAGACATCGATCAGCAGCGCTTACGAGCCAAAACTGACTTTTCGCAAACTTTGACCTCCCAGATCTCGTCTGGGAGGTCCCCGTAGCACTTTTAATCTGCATATTCGTAATCAGCATTCGAGGCTCTATCGATGTACCTAGGTCTCCATTCAAAGTTCCATGGGAAGTTCAAACCATTCCCTTGTGAGCTGAAAGGTTCGCAGCATTACGTCCCAGTCGCGACGAGTGCGACGAAATAGGCGTTGCAAGCGTGGTGACATAGTCATCGCATCAGGACCCGTCCCACTCGGCGTAGCAGTGCTGTGGGGCTACGTGACAACTAAAACTTTTGGTGGGGGTCCTGCCACGATAGGCCAGAGCGCAGAGCAATAAAGGGACTGCGACTGCCAAGGCATCGTGAGGTACAAAAAGATGACGCGAGCCGAGATGAGTTTTTTCGAGGGAGGGGACACCGGGGTGGATGAGCCACTTAGTATGCGTGAAAAGTTGGAATGTGAAAGGTCAGAGTGGCCATAAATCGCCATTCAGGCAAGAGAGCGCAGAGAAAAACAGAAAGTTGGCGCCATTAAAGGGATTGAGTTTTAGTTGTCCGTAGACCGCGCTGTGGCGTATCGGTCTCTCTCTTCGGGTCTACGGACAACGAACTCAATCCCTTTGAACGCGTCGATCTTCTCTTTTTCTCTGCACTCTCTCGTCCGCATGGCACTCTATGGCCGTTGTGACTTCGCTCACTCCAGCTTTTCACCGACTATAAGTAGCTCACCCACCCCGGAGTCCCCTCCCCTTGAAAAATCCCGTTTCCTGGCTCGCCATACGTTTTTTGCACGTTTCGATGCTTTCAGCCGCTGCCCTCTATCCGTCTGCGTCACAGGGTTTCGTAACAGGACCATGCACAAAAGCTCAAGATGTATCTCTTTGTCTGCACCGCTCAGTTCGACAGAGTCTCTCAGTTTCTGTAACTACCTCGAGTTTAGGAGGTAATAGAAGGCATCGGTCTTTTATGGATAGCGCACTTGCCCATAAACTGAGATATAGGTACGAGTCTGCTTGGGTTAAACACTTCTACCCATAACCAAGCACTCTTGCGATAAGTCCTGGCGCAGATTCGACCTTACATGAAATATTGAGACAGTTTCTATAATAGCTCTAAAATAAAACAATTCCTATAATAGATCTAATGAATATTAATGATTTGCTGCAAATTTCAGACATCCATATTGGAGTTTGTTGGTCTTTACAATATGAACGAGATCAAAATCATGCTCATCGACAACGCCATTACTTTATCATTCGATCGGAGCTTTAGCAGCTATACATCCCAGTCGCTCTATTCCAAACTGACCAACGTTTTCCCATATCGAAACAACACCGGTACCATCAAGCTGGATACGTGGGTTTTTAACTTATCAGATTGCCGAAAAAGGAATATCGCGCTAAAAATTCGAGCTAAAGCACATTCGCGTTCAACAATTGGTATACCACTTCGAACGTTGGTGTACAGTCCTCATCATTGCGGACCGGTGGGGCGTGTCAGTGCGGCTGCGTTTGGCGCGGTGCCAAAGTCGTTCTGCACCAGTTGTTGAAGCGGGCAAGTGACATTACTGTATTATATCCTTCGTATTACTCGTTTTCTACCACTTTTTGTCGCATACGCGTTTCAACAAAAGGCTGAGAACGGCTTCAACAGTGTGCACACTCATACTGGCTGACACGCCCCACCGGTCCGCAATGATGAGGACTGTACGTGTCCCTTTTTCTACCTTAGAAATTAGGGCTCAGCTATTGGAAGTGAGCGGAGCATCTAAGTGTTCAGTGTAGAATGCGCCTTCGAATTGCGTCGATCTGATTGTTTCTGTCCCTTAACACAACCCTTCTACTGCATCTTCTTACATAGATGGTCACATGGCAGTTCCCCCTCGTGTTTTCCTTTCCCGTGTTTGTATTATTGTTCTTTTTCTATTTTACTTCGTTGCTTTTTTAAATTCTTTTTTGTTCCCTAAATTTTTTTTCTATCATTCCTTTGTTTGATTCTAGAATCACTGAGTTCTGTTACTGATCTCCCGCACGGACCGTTGTACTGACCTGGCGCGTCATTGTACGCATAAATAAATAGATAAATAAACGTCACTCACCTTTTTGCTCTGCGAGAAAAAAGTTTTTAAGGATCAAAATGTTCAGGTACCTGGGTATTAATGGAAAACTGGCCCTACGGCCCGCGTCGCGCACGCGCTGTGTCCCTTAAAGGCACGTTCCGCGATAAACTAAGGCTAGAACCTCATAAACGTGCATGATGATCAAGCAGGCAACAGTAGAGGATATGCTGCTTTTAAAAGTTGAAAAACAGCAAGCAAAACGGAGGGCGCTCATGTTTTAGGCCCATTGGCGCCCGATAGGCCCATGCCGGCCTCCGGTGATCGTGTCGTTGTGACATTGCCATTGCGCTCTCTCGCCCGTCATTTTCTGGCCTCTCTCGTCTCTTATCAGTGTCTCGCCGCTTTTTGCAATCCACAATCGATCTTGACCACCTTACGCTCGTCCGGTGATCATGATCAATTGAATAAAGAGGGTCTTATTGCGGGCGCTTTTTCGTGGTTCCTTCTCTTCAATAAGTCAACAATCACAGGGCAATTCTATTTTTGAACTGTATTACCTATGAAGTGTGGTCGCGGGAATTGCCTTTAAAGACACATGGTACGCTCAAACACATTGAGGGTGTATGAGACTATCAGCCCCCAGCTGTCGATGTGTCGTGGTCCCCCGCCCAAAACTGCACGGGGTCAGAGTACGGGGCCGTGGGAAAGTCGTAATTCCTTGCTACACCGCCCTCACGTTTATGCTAACACCATCCGCGCGGCGCGGTCGCGTGCAGCTCTCTTGGCTTTTTGCCAAGTCCTGTAATTGCGCTTTGGAATACAAGTACAACGCAATTTCTTTATAACATTTTAGGTGCTGCAAAATAAGAACCGAAGATGATGACGAGGGCTAGAACTCAAGAGCTGCTTCTGCAATATCCCTCAGAGGCCGCGCATTCCCACAGAACATGACAATAAAAACGGACAACATGACAAACATGACAATACAAGCAAAACGCAATTTCCTAACATTTGAGGTATTGCTCATGCTTCAAAGTCCGAATAGAAGGTGATGAAGATTGAAAAAACTAAGGAAACGCAATAAATTAAAATCGCGTGTGCATTTCTGCGATCCGGCTCGAATCCGGCTCTAATGCTATAGAAATACTTCAAACTAACGAGTGGGACGCTTAGGCCGTTTTTATTTTGATGTTTTGTGGGAATGCGCGGCCTGCGAGGGCTGTTGCAGAAGCAGCACAGTTGCTCTTGAGTTCTAGCCCTCGTCATCATCTTCAGTTCTTATTTTGCAGAACCTAAAATGTTATCCGCATAAAGAAATTGCGTTGTACTTGTATTCCAAAGCGCAATTACAGGACTTGGCAAAAAGCCAAGAGAGCTGCACGCGACCGCGCCGCGCGGACGGTGTTAGTAAAAACGTGAGTTTGCAAAAACGGGCGGCGTAGCAAGGAATTACGACTTTCCCACGGTCCCGTACTCTGACCCCGTGCAGTTTTGGGCGGGGGGACCACGACACATCGACAGCTGGGGGCTGATAGTCTCATACACCCTCAATGTGTTTGAGCGTACCATGTGTCTTTAAGTGACTTCACTAGGCAGCGCTGCGACATCGGGGTTCAAAGGCCCAAAAGATAGCGTCCTCCCTAGCGACCAAGTGCGACCCCCCCCTTTTGTGTTCACATAACGATGCTGTACCCTGGCTGCGGAAAGCTTCTGGTGCTGATCGAGATACGACGCATATTGTGACTGGCTTATAAGTGGATCCCTGCTGCTCAGCGACCAGGTCCATAACCTCTCAGAATGTACTACTTCGCAACTCAAAATTACGCGGTGAGGCTCGAGCATAGGGGCTTATGACTCGACTTTAATACACCTCTTGACTCTGATATCTCAATAGCATGCTGATTAGTGTTGCGCCTAATTTTTTGAGCCTTCATTTTTTACTTTTTGCCCTTTAGCTAGCTCCTCGGAAGCGCGCCTCAGAACTCTTCGGTTCTTCTTCTCACAGTGCTCAACGAAGAGCGCCCTATATCGAGACTTTTTGAGAAATTCTTCCGTTTTTTTACGGCATTGTTGCACATACTCGATTTCTCTTTTACTGCTTGGTAGCACCTATTCTTCTGTGGACTTCAGAGATTGTGTCTAGAAGTGTTACGAGCGGATCCTCTCGAATAGTCTGTGTCAAAGTGCCGAAAATCAAAGCTCATCGGTCATTTTGTGGACGCGATATTGCATTTTTGTGACATTCAAATAAGGCATCATTGAAATGAGTGAAGTGTCTAGCTCGTGGCTACTTTCAGGGTATTCACTACCATTCAGAACAAAGCAGCAGGCCTGACGTCACCAGCCTCGAACTATATATTCTATGTAACGCAGTCAGGGTAAGAGTTTCAACAATATTTTTACACTGAATTCCGTCCAGTTTCAACAATATTTTACACTGAATTCCGTCCAGGCCTAAGAATGTGACACATTTGGAGGTTGAGCACTGCATGCAATAGATCGGCAGTGTCAACTGAACTCATGAACTAGGGTGGGAACAGCTCTAAAGACAAACTATTATTCACTTCCAAGGACAGTTACTGTCGTGTGCGGGAAGCAGGGCACGCCATCATTATGATGATCACAACGGGGGGGGGTCGTATCTGGTCTGAGTAAAATGTTTTTGATAGTCGATTTGTTGTTGTTGTTGTTGTTTTGTCTTGTTTCACGGACGCTATGAAAGGGGGGTCGTATTTGGTCGTTGTTGGGAAAGGGACTGCCAAAGATCTGTACAATTACTATTTCCGATAGTTGAAAATGAAAAATGATGGTTAAATCCTGACGAGCACCCCCTCCCCGCTCGACATCAAAAGAAAAAATGGAAAAAATGGTAGGAAGTTGGGAAAATCTAGGAAAGTGGTAGGTAGCATGGGGAAGGGGGGATGGAATTAGGGGGGGGGTCGTATTTTCCAGGAAATGGTCACAGCTGGCGAGCCTTGGCTTGAGGTACGTACAGCTATAGCACTTTTATCACTCGAGATCGCAAGAGGCTGAAAGTTAGTAATACCCGGGTATCGTTGCTAGACTTCGCCGACCGACCTATCCTCAAGAATGCAATAGTTGAGTCGACACCAAGTCTCGCAGCAGACACGCAGTTGGTGGTAGGTAACATCCAAATATGAGGTAGCGTAGAAAAATAGCGCGTTTGGCTATGGTTAGGCATGTGACGGCCCGTATGGCAGCCTGGCGGAATCCGGAAGCGGCAGCCGGCTATGCCAGCCTTGTACTTTTTTCATGGTATTCTACATATCATCAAAAAAAAAGGAGCCACGCAATTCTTGAGCCCTCATTCATACACCTTTTTACCTGATGTGGTAGAAGGTTTCGTCAGTAATAAGTCGTTCAACTTGGCTGTGACAGCGTTCCATTCGTGAGACGACTGCAGTCTTGCGTAGCAGTAATTACATTATCGAATCAGCCGCGCTCCAGTATTAAAAATTGATGGATCGCTCCAATTTCTCACAAGGGAGAGAGGGTCTCAAGTCGTGAAACTTGATTTGAAAACGGTTTGTTGCGTGTTGTTGAGGTGTAAGGGAGCCACAGAAGGGTACTTCATTTTCGGTATGCGCCTTCAGGTAGGCCAAAGAGAGGCCAAAAAAATAGGCTTACAGCTTGAAACTCCCAACATACAGTTTTTATCTTCCTGTGTTCGTGTAAGCTGAACCTTTTAGTCCGCACAGTAAGGTGTTCGAGAATATCGAATATTTTGCCCGAAAGCCTGAAGAGCCTGATAATGTCAAAATCTTGGTGAACTCGTAGAATATTTCTTCGCCCCTGCTCGGAATTCCCAGCGAGGGTGAACTACAGTCCTCATCATTGCGGACCGGTGGGGTGTCAGTGCGGCTCCGTCTTCCGCGGTGATGAAGTCGTTCTGCACCAGTTGTTGAAGCGGGCAAGTGACATTACTGTATTATATCCTTCGTATTACTCGTTTTCTACCACTTTTTGTCAACAAAAAGGCTGAGAACGGCTTCAACAGTGTGCACACTCATACTGGCTGACACGCCCCACCTATACGGCGACCATTTCGGGAAGAGGCTTTACAACCTGAGAGACCTCGTTCACCTTTTTTTTGTACTAGTTTCCATTATGATACTTTCAGCTGATCATCCCATACGGAAAAAAGAAAAAGTTCTGATCACACCCAATACTGAACAAGTGCTACTTTCATCTGTTGCTTTTTGATATCCGAAATTACTACATAAATATGTTCAGCCACTAAAGAAAAGTTACTAACAAGTTATCCTATCATAATCCCCTTGAGTTTTCAACAGCAAGCAATAGTAGAGTAAGCAAGCAAATGAGAAACGAAACAAAAAAAAATCGACCTTATCCCGGTGTTCTTTAGTGAGTGCGTAGAATGCGTGATTCTGGAAAAGCGATGGTAAAAAAAATTGGCATCGACTCGACGCATTTCTTGTCATCAACAATTACTCTAGAAGCAAATCCTCCATCCATTATTATTAATTTGAAGCGCGACTGCTCCGATCGCGCGATCACGGTGGTCGTTCGACTGAATCGTCGTCATCGTGAAGTCTAAACGCTGTGTCAAACTTGAGTCAAAAACACACCCCTAGTTTTACTCCACAGTTTTGCTCCCCTCGAAAAAGGAATAAAGCAAAAGTAATCGTCCCAGGGAGAGAGTTCAACACTCACGAACGTGTTTCCGTTCTTGACTTAACAGTTCTTTCAGTGGGACATTACAAGATTCCACTATTTTGAACGACTTGAGACAAACGTATGGCTTCAACATAAGGTGCGTTTTCAAATTAGAATTGGGTGTCTAAGATCTTGCTTATTCTTATGTATTTTTTCTTATTCCACAAGAAACTTCCATGATAGCGGCTTACAGTTGTGTTGGTGTTTCTGCCTATAACCACGTTCTTCCCCAATCGACACTTGATCAGTTGAATTTGATCGGATTTACTCAAACGGCTGACAACTGGTACGATGCCATGAAGGCGATGATGAGGAATAACGCAGAATGGCGAGAACCAACCGCCGTCCCCGCGTGAGTATTCTTCGGCTTCGTAAAATATTAAGTTGCTCCGAAATTCTTGTACTTGTCTGTCTTGGATATTGTTTTTTATTTTTCCTTCTACTCCTATATTCAGTGCCATACTTACCATCAATATCTACAGTCTTGTTAGCTGTGGACGCTGGAGTTGTGCCACGGGGACTGGGCTTGGCGCGGACTTGCCCCTTCGTCGCTAACTGCGGGAGCTGGCA
>MU951635.1:0-13567 GCA_036418165.1 Cooperia oncophora
CTTCTCATCATCGTCATGTTTAGGCACCTCACCCATCAACGTGGAGACTTTCCTTCTACCGCCTACCTCCTTAACTTTAAGCATTCTGCGCTCGAAACGGCTTCTTCAAGATCTGTAGAGAGCAGTTGGAAACAGCTCCTGTACACTTCATCAATGTCGTAGCAATTCAAGCAATTTGGCACGTTCATTTTGCGGGTCCTGCAGTTACATGCCACATTAGAATGTGGCATTTTATGAGTGATATATACAGTGCGCCTCCAGCAATGCGAAGCATAGGGCACCTTTATAAGCAACGCTTCTGACAAAGTACTCTATCTGGGGAAACGGTAGCAGGAGGTGTACGCATTGATTTATGCCTTGAACTTTCAACGGGTTGGTTCAGATAATTCCCGGTTGACTCAGTGGAGCCGTTCTGGTGAAGCATTTTGGCCAGCTTTGGATTTGACCCCATCAAGTTGGTTGAGTATGGCGAGATTTTCGGCGTTTCTTTGCTACATTCTTACAGTGATTGACATCTGAAAAAAGATTACACAGAGATCAAACAGGGTCACTTCGCTCTTGAATGGGTAATTTTGCTAAGTGTGCATTATAAGCACAGTGCAACATCATTTAAAGCTTTTCAAATCAAAGCGTCTCTTTTACTCTCTTTGAACTTCGTCAGGTGTGTGCCTGGCTTCGATAATGCAAAAAACAGGTACATAAGAGCGCTTTCATACTTCGGTGGTTGTGCGATCTCGAGGTATGAGCGTGCTATACAACACCAGCCGAGGATAACGCTCAGCATTATTCTCGGTTGGTGCTGTAAAAATCGGAAAATCAGGGAAATCGTGCCGGGACCGCGCGCTTCGAACGGCCTTGTGATTTTGCCGTTTACCTTACGTCTACATGAATGCGGCTGCTGATTGGTGCACAGTGGCGGAGGAGCAGGTCATCGTCCCTCGCTCCTCCGTGCGGCCGCGGTGACGTCAAACGGCGGTAACGCTGCATATGCGGTAAGGTTCCCCCTCCTCCACTGGCGCCATATGACAGGGTACAGCATAGGGATAGGCGAAATGTCGGTGTGAGTACGACCCCCCTCCGAATGGGGTCCGCGCCACGACCCCCCCCCTTTTTTTCCCGTTGGTACGACCCCCCCCCTCAGCTCGACCGGCTCTTTCGCCGACTGACGAGCGATGAGTATATAGTCGGCGAAAAAGTCGTCGAGCGGGGTGGGGGGGGGGGGGGGGGGTAATACAATAACTATGCAACGTATATCCGGCGGGTGTACAGGGTGCATATAAAACAAAAATTAATACGACCCCCCCTTTTCCACAAGAAAAAATCAACTATCAAAATAAATTTGTCTTACAAATACGACCCCCCTCCCCAGAGCAAAAGTACGACCCCCCCCCCATGGGTTTCACACAACGATGCTGTGCCCTGCATATGGCGCCAGCGCTAAAAGGGAGAAACATTTTTGTGGTGAGGCTGTCAAATAACCGAAGTATAGAAGTTTGCATTTAACTCAGTACCACAAAAAACAATGGTGGCGTTACATTGGCGCCCAGAGGCGCCACTGACGCCAGGACTACAGACGAATAAAGAATCTCTAGAAGAATATCTGACCAGTGCCAAAAAACTGCTAGCGTCAAAATGGCGCCTGCTGGAGCCATTTGGCGCCGACGACAAATATGATTAATATTCGTGATCAGAGCCCACAGTAGTCCCAACAGTCCAGATTTCATCCAGAAAGAAGTATTTTGGAGGTCTCTGGCATAGCCATAGCTAGTTGGAAAATTCCTATTCAATACAAAATATTTCAAGAGGACGACAATATTCCTCTAGCTCACCTCTGATGGGTGAGCTAATTCAGGTCATTGGAAAGAAGTGAAAGATGATAATCGACGTCAATAACCCAAAAAGGTCCAGAACTTTATGAGCCGGTGGCTCTCATTGTCCAAAAAAGCTGCTTTATCCAAGGCCTCAGAGAATGCGTAATCTTTTAATTCCTTTATTTGTAATGATCTCAATTTTTTCGTATCTTTGCAGTTCATCCTTGATTACTCTCTTCTTTTTTGCGTCGTTATTTTCGCAGAGCGTTTGTATCAGCATTCATTTTTTTGTGTTTTCGTTTTT
Source organism: Cooperia oncophora (assembly GCA_036418165.1). Taxonomy (NCBI): domain Eukaryota; kingdom Metazoa; phylum Nematoda; class Chromadorea; order Rhabditida; family Trichostrongylidae; genus Cooperia; species Cooperia oncophora. The sequence continues at coordinate 2,116 of MU951635.1, forward strand.
CACCGCTGTTAGGTCCATGCCACATAAAGGCGCTAGCACTTCAGTCCATCTGATGTCAGGTAAACAATATGGTGCTCGTGCCTTTACCAGGCACGCTATCGCATTGTGATAAATTTCTGCTGAATGCGACCCCTCCACCAATGGAAGGTCTCGATACGTCTTCCCCCTCCCTGTCTGCTGCTAATCTGGTAGCAGATAAACGATGTTATGGCAGCAAATAATCGTTTCCTGCTACCAGATGAACGATTAACTGCTGGCAGATTCGTGCCGCATGAAGGCACCAGCACTATATTGTTTATCTGCCATCAGATGAACTGAAGTGCTGGCGCCTTCATGTGGCATGAATCTGTCAGCGGTGAAAAAAACGAAAACATCAAGAAATGAAAGCTGTGCGAAATAAACGAGGTAAACAGGAGGAGAGAACGATCAAGGATAAACTGTAAATAATACAAAAAAATGAGATTATTACACATAAAGGAGTGGTGAGGTCTGCTCCTTCGCGTGGTGCCACTGGGACTGTGAGTGTGTGCGTCTGTCTGTGTGTCACGAAATTCATAGCGCCGGTCCCAGTAGCAGTGAGACATTGATTTCAAGAAGTGATGTAGGGGGTGTGACGGGAACACTATTGGTGGGTGACAGGAAGTGATATCAGTTGATAAGATCCGATAAGAGGCGTTAGAAGGGGGAGGTCACCATATTCATAACGCGGGTCACAACAATAGCAGGACGTTAGTTCCGAGGTACGATATAGGGTATGGGACAGGAACGTGATTGGTGGGTGGCAGGGAGTGATATCAGTTGATAAGACCTGATAAGAGGCGTCAGAAGGGGAGGGGCACCGAGTCCATAGCGCGGGTCACAGCATAGTGGGACGTTAGTTCCAAGGTATGGTATAGGCTATGGCACACGATTATTATTGGTGGGTGACAAGAAGTGCTAGCAGCTGATAAGATTTGATAAGGGGAGTTAGAATGGGAAGGTCACCATACTCATTTAAATGGCAGAGGGTCACCATACTCATGAAGCGTAAGGACACAGCATCAGCTAGGCGTTGTTTCCAGAAAATGATATAAAGGTGATGAGAACATCGACGGCGGGTGACAGGAGGTGATAACAGCTGATATGGGATGAGCTGATAAGGAACGTTGCCGTTGTAGTTCATTCAGAGTGTTGGGGCCTTCACACTACCAAATTATAGAGCTTTAGTGATATGGAACTGATGACCGGGTGACAACAGCTTATCAATTGATAAGAAAGGATAAGGGGCCATTATCATTACATCTCCAACCACTATACTGCCAAGTATCGAAGGCTCAGTGTGCAAACTTCTCCTTTAGCTTTCACTTCTCTGATAGCACTAAAAAATGATTCCACTATCCTACCATATAATGTCGATGTTGACGAGCAAGGGGGGGGGGGCGATTTGTTCTTGTATGGGCGCTATGGCGCGGACCACACCCCTGCTGCAAATAGAAGCGTGTGCTAAGTAGTGCACGATCCTAAGCCTTGCTCTATCTGTTATGATTCGATCACTACAGCGCCGTATGAGCAGCCCACTGAACAAGTTCCGCCAAAATTATGGAGCGCGCCTGTCAAAGCCAGCAGCCAGCCAGCTCTCCTCCTTCTCTTTTGCCAGCTCGGCGAAGCCGAGCAATATTTTCGCGCCAGAGGTGGTAAACTGGATTCGATTCAGATTTGCTGAAAGTTACCTTATCACATTAGCTATCTGCATGTGGAGCTTCTGTTCTATACAAGGGGGGGCAAAAAAAAGTCACTTTGCCTCATTGACTTTCGAGGCGCTATAAGTTACACTTTATCAAATTCTGATCGGACATTTACTACCATATTGAAGAGCATATTAAGTACTATCATGACACTCCGCCACAGCCTTCTGGACGAACGCCATCGAGAGATTCTGGCACGCGACCGCGATGTGGTACCTGAGATCAGCGGGGTAGTCGATTTCTCCGCCACCGTAGACCACCCTATTGAACTCCGCCCGAACTAGGTAATTGAGTGGGTTCAGGTCAGGGGACATACTTCAATATTACATCTTCTTCAGGTACGAAACGCCCTTCCATTCGAAGTAGGCGGGAGTTTTTCCAAAACCCTTCGATTCCATGTGGTGGCACCCAAACCTGTAGCAGCACAAGGTCTCCAAGAAGGTACGGGCGACCACATGTAGGGAGGATATTCTTCTCGAGTTACTTGATGTAACCGCCAGCGCTCACCTTCAGTCGGGGTCTACAAAGAAAATATCGGTCTTCCCATTCCAGGTACCCCGGTCCATACCATCAACTCGCGCCTCGGCGACTACGGTGAAGATGATGTCCTAGACCGTAGCGACGTTGACGGAGCTGCTCGATGTTGGAGGTCATCCAGAGAGTACTGGTCTCCAGGTAGCTATCCATGGGTGACTCCATACTAGAAGTTTCGCAGCTGTTTGGAGGTGACATGAATTCCAAGGTCTTCTCCAGTCAGGCTGCGACTGGAGATGACTTCATATTTTGGTGTACATGAAGGTGATGGGCGAGAGCCAGCTCCTGCTTATAGAGGAACATCTTGGGTATCCTTCCGCCCTGGTACTCGTATCCACGTCCTCTGTCTGGGCTGCAAAAACTTTGCTGATATGTGACTTGGTCAAAGTGACTTTTTTTGGCCACCCCTGTATATCCAAGAATTATCTTTTTTTCCCTAGGAAATCACTTTCGTTTGTCTCCTCGGTAAAATACTCTCAATGACACAACTGCACGGTTTACAGCTACTGTATATTCTACAATGCCTTCATGGACAATATGCAGCTGTTGAAAATTCGAAACGTCTTCAAATTGGTTTTTTACCCATGCCGCATCCCAGCAGTGGGACGCAATGTCGCCAACGTGTTATGCTACGGCGTCAGCCGGAACCGGCGCGCACTCGCGAGGCCCGACGAGTGTGGAAAGAATGCGAGGGTCCCACGGAGGCATCGGGGCAACTGAGCTGGTCAGAAAGGCCCGCAGTGCATAAAGTCCCTATTGCAACGTTGAATGTTGGAACGCTGACGGGGCGCTCATGTGAGCTGGCAGAGGCACTGGAGCGCAGACGAATAGATCTCTGTGCAGTGCAGGAAACAAGATGGTCCAGTTGCAAGTCGAGAGACATTGGTCGCGGCTTCAAAGCCATTCTTTGCGGCAAGCCAAAGAGTACCAACGGTGTGCCATAATCGTCTCTCGACGTTTCCGTGACTCGATAGCTAGCGTGGAACGTTTCGACGACCGCTTGATGAAGATTGTTCTTGCTGTCGAGCACGACTGTACCACTTCTTTTCTGCGTATGCCCCAAACAGGATGCACTGAGCAATCAGAAGGACGAGTTCTGGCCTCTAATTGAAGAGAAGACAGCTGAGATACCAAGGACGCAGACGTCATCGTTGCTAGGTGACCTTAACGGGCACGTAGGCGCAACGAAAGACGGTTACAGTTGTCATGGTGGCTTCGGTTATGGAACACGTAACGTCGATGGCGAACGCATCCTGGAATACGCAAAAGCCCATAATCTCGTGAAACACAGAAGTTCCGTAAACGCGACTCCCACCTGATTACCTTCTACAGCGGGAGCGCCAGAACACAAATAGACTTTGTTCTCGTCAGGCATCGCGATCAAGGACTTGTCACAGACGCGAAGGTCGTGCCGTATGAGACAGTCGCCGCGCAGCATCGCCCACTGATTTGCATGCAAGATAACACCGCCCAGGTCGAAGCAGGTCGAGCGTCACGGTCCAGAGAGAATTAAGTGGTGGACTTTGAAAGAAAAGGAGGCAGCTGTGATCTCTCGTTTTAGGTTACCGAGCGTCACTGGAACCTCGACGATACCTGGAAAAATGCTGCCAAAACGATAGCAGAAGCTACTCGCTCCGAACTTTAACAAAGGAGCCTGGAAGAGGTAGAACTGACAAGCAAGTAGTGTGGAATGACGACGTCAGACTGAAGGTCTGCGAGAAGCGCTGTCACTTGTTTCTCGGAGACAAGTACGCTGACAACTGGCAATAATATCAGGCAGCCGGGTGCGGCAAAGAGGGCTGTGGCTGCTGCAAAAGCCGCTCCCTTCGAGGGCAAGAAGCTGGAGGCGTGGTAAAGGGCGCATTTACCGTCTTCCCAAGGCCCGTCACCGCCAGACCGGAGATGTGGAGAAGTTCCTCGGCATCAACGACGAGAAGGGTCGTCTTCTGATGGACCGAAAGAAGGTGCTGAGGCGATGGCACGAGTGCTCTGAGGAAATCTCTACTATGCACACCCGGCCATATTCGTGCCTTACAAGTACATGTTCTTGTTCAGGAGATAACCGTGAAGGAAACGAAGGCGGCTCTCAAGAAGGTGAAATCATGCAAGGCAGCAGATCCTGACGTTGGAATATGGAAGTCACACTGTTGGTATTCTGCACAATGGATGACCAAGCTCTTCAACCAAATCGTTACAGAGAAGAAGATGCCCGAAGGGTGGCAAGAGGGGGCAACGGTTACGATGTGGAAGAACAAGGTCCTGCAGACTGCTCAAATCACCGTCCAAATCACCTGCTTCAGCAAAGCATGAAAATTTTTGAGCGAATTGTTGACAAAAGTATTTGTGGCGTCACCTAGCTCTCTGATAACCAGTGTGACTTCGTTACCGGCTGTGGCACCATCGACGCCATACACGCCGCCCGACTCTTACTAGAGAAACATCGCGGGACGCCGAAGCATGCATCACCTCGCACTTCTTTGACCTAGAGAAGGCCACTAGATTCGTTGTGGCAGCGTGATATGGGTTCGCCCTACGACAGCGCGCGACGTTCCCGAAATACTCGATTGAGTGGTGCGCATCATGTATCCAGCCACGGTGTGTACTGCGTGCGAACATAATCAGGCATTTCCATGAAATTTACTACCAGAGTGTTCATCAAGGTCCTGCGCCCTCCCCGTTCTCCTTAGTTGTCGTCATGAACGCCATTTCACGAGACCTTCAGGCCGTCCTTGGACGTTTCTCTATCTGACGTTGTGGTGCTCGCCTGCGAAGACAAAAATAGCTCGGGCAATAGGTACAAGCTTAGTCTCAGCTGGCGAATGACTGAGCGTCAAGAAAACCGAGTACTTGACAACTGACTCGAACGAGTGTGGTTTCCTTAGAGTTGGCGGCAACAGCTTTCAAGTATCTCGGATCAACAGTTACGGAGTCTTAAGGCAATCTGGAGTCGGAGGTGAGCTCGTATGTGGAAAGAGCCCAGTCTAGGTAGCGCCCATAACCGCATTCTTGCATTCTTTTCAACAAGACTGCCAGAGCGCCTCAAATCGAAGATCTATAGAGGTGACTACTCTATAGATCTTCGATTTGAGGCGCTCTGGCAGTCTTGTTGAATGGAAATTGAATGACGCGATATAAGACTGGATTGAGCGTCTTATATCGCGTCATTCAATTTGTCGCGATATAAGACGCTCACTGTTTGGCTGCGACCAGAAAAGTTGAAGCTCCTCTGGAAGTGATGGAGAGGAAAATGTTAAGGTGAACGAGTGGTGTCACGCGTATGGATCGCATACGCAATGACGACATAAGGAAGAGATTCGGTGTAGCTCCTGTCGCCGAGAAAATGCGCGAAGCTCGCCTTCGATGGTATGGTCATGTACTTCGCGCGAATTCTGACACTGTCCTGAGACTGGTCTCGAGGTCGATGTGCTTAGAAAGCGGCCCAAAGGACATTCCAAGCAGCGCTGGCTAGACACGTTGCATGCGGACTTGAAGATAGTTGGCATCCATCCCGACCAAGCATTCAATCGGGAGAAGTGGCGTGACAAAATAAGAAGAGCGGACCTTGCCACAGAAGGAGGACAAATAAAAAGATTACAAATGAAGGAATCAGAAAGTTATACAATACAATACAATACAATAGTGAGGCACAAAAATAGTAGGAAAAGAGGGAAATGTATGCACCAGCCACTTGTGTATTATTTTTTTGCGGCCATCCAAAGTTGCAGCTGGAGCATGCTTCGAACCGTGGTAGTAGAGCGAGCTATTTCGTGATACGAATTGAGCTCCAAGCCAAGCACTCCGAAATTACCCCTGCTCGAACACTATAATTTATTCAAGGGTACAGCTTCTGATAAGGATTAAAGCACAGCTGTGAAGCACTAGGTTGGAACCTGTTAACTGAACTCAAGCGAGCGGGCGAACTCGTTTTCCAAACGAAATATTTGAGGAAGTTCCCCGTTGTTACGCCGTTGTCCTATCTTATGGCCATCTACGATTCTATGCTTTAAACAGAGATACTTTCTTTATGTGAGACTGTTTGACAAGCAATGAACAGCGCCGGGATCCAAAAGGTTTCCGTTATCTAGGAACCTCTCATTCTTATCCTGAACTTGGTACTCGGAAAAAATTCCCTGTTGTCATGTCGTTGTGGCATTTTTCGAGCAGCACGAAGCTCGCCCCTCCGACGCCATGCCAGTTTCAGTTCGTCTAAAGACTTCGGTATGCATCTACAACGCATGTTTTCGCTGAAGGTGTCAGGAAATACTTCATTCGACGCCGATTGGCATCATCCCTTTAGTGCGCCATGCATACGGCTCCCACGCAGAGGTGTTGAAAAGGTGCAACTTCTCGATAGGGCTTCCTCCGTGCAAGCAGATACGCTCCTGCGATTAGAAAAGTGGTACAAACTAGCACTTTCATGTGTTTATTAAGTTATGACGTCGTTGTGGTCGGCCGTAACTGTTCCTGTTATCGATCATTCTCCACTTCCTTACAGGTTGCTTCTTCAGGTGTCTCTCCAGGTGTACTTCACGTAAACGACAATCAATAAATTTTCCAACATTCAAGCTGCACAACATCGGAGTATCGCTTCTCTCCCCATTCTAGGAAGTTCCCTGCGCTCACAAGCCCCTCCCCCACTTCCTCGCGGTCATACAAGACTCCTCCATCCTCCTTGTGACTATCACAACAATGACGTGCCCTGGTCTCACCACGTAACACTCGGCCAAGCTGCCACAAGCAAAACGGCCATGCGCCTTACTCGCATTGAGTGCGAGTATGCTCCCCTGAAAAGCTCAGTAACTTTGTTTAGGGAGGCCCCCAGCAGATACAGGATTGCGTAAGCTCCGTCCAAAGACCCTCCAGTCAGCATACATCCCACTTCCATATGGCCACTTCGACCTACTCCGTTCCTTCTGAGGGCTTCGACAAAAGCTCTTGTCTAGAAAGGAATTGAAGATCGTCTTCGAAAGAATGAATGTGAGAAGTCTTAGGTTATCATTTGATTTTCATCTCGGTGAGCTTGGCAACGGTTCAGGTATAACCGACTGTGCTGGACCTTCCTGTAGGTCTCGCTTCCTCTATAACAATCCGTCAGCTAATTTTCTGCAAACCCTTTTGGACTGATTTTCCACGAACCTATAGCCAGGCTTCTCCGCGTAGACCCTGGACGAGACTGTATCTTTCGAGCACGGAAACTCAGTGGGTAACTCTCATCGTTGCAGGAACGACCGCGCAAACGTTATCAGCTACCGCTCCAGCAACTCCATGATCATGGGAGCACAGGTGCTACTCTGACCAAGTCACCTACCTCTACTCATCAATTTTCCGAAAACATCTTATTTGTGACAACCACGGGTAGTTTAGCTATTGTAAGATTCTGATATTAAAGATATTGAGACAAGAGGGAAAAGGTGCTCATCTGCTAGCACACAGCTCCCATTATCACGTGCTAGTCAATATCAAACAGCAAGGTGTTTTTCTCCATGTCCTTCCAGCTAGTGAAGCAGTACAATATGATTTGTTTGCAGTCGAAAAAAGTACATGTCCCCGCCAATTATACGTCTGGCCTCTAGATCCGGGTGCAGCATAGAGATGGGAAAAGTAGTGGTGTCCCGAATATCCCCCGAAAAAACTTCTCTTATTACGATCCCCTCTCATACCTACCTGGAAGATCACTATTTCCTTTCAACTATGCACCAATTTCTAGAAATTCTTATAGCCAAAAAAATTGAGAGTAGCGAGAGGAGGTTCTCTCCAACCGAGTACCAGGCACGCAACTATCATGTTAAAGACAGCCCCCGCGATCAAAGTGGCTCGTGGTCGCCTTTGCTGTGCAAGTAGTCTAGCCTCCAAGCTAGAAGACTGTTCACCTTTCGCGACTCTATTGTGAGCGTGGAGGCTGCTATAGCCGCTCAAAGTGCTAGTTCTAACCTCCTCAGTCGGACCGCCTTTACTTGCTAGATGTCCTCCGACGGAGGCCACTCACTTGTTCTTAGTTGGGGCGGCGGGCATTGCTAATGCCCCTGGATAATTCTGCTCTCCTTCATTACAGTTTACTCATTGGAGGTATATACATTCAACCCATTTCGCGAGGTGAAACGCGTAAAAAACACGAGTGACGCAATTTTCGTGATGCAAAACCACGACGCACAAAAGGTGCGCTACCGTAATCACAAATTCAGACACCGTGTTGATAAAATTCCTTTTTCCTTCCCAGAGTTTTTCCTCTGCGTTTTTGTTGTTTTCTTTTTGTATTCTTTCTTTTGCACTGGATGATATCAACTACTGCGAGATGTGATAGAGAGATTTGTGAGCTAGGGGCTGCACAGAGACCGCAGGGAGGTGTAACTGTGAGGGAGCGATTTTGTTTATGTTGTTCTGGAGAACGCTTCTTGCCTGTTTTCTTCTTTGGGAGATTACTTATCAGCTGCTGTTTCATAATTGGAAAGCAGCTATCCATGAGACTTTTATCGCGGGAGCTGTCTTTAAATGTCGCACTCTTGGCGTGTATATGGCGCGCCGCGCACTTCCTTCTCGGACGTCATGAATGATTTCCAGGGTTTATTGCGTATTTTTTGCATATTACCTGTGCACATGATACACATTGGACAAAAAGTGAGGATGTGGGGTGTATAGCGCGCGTAAAAGGGAGAAAAAGTAGCAGCGGCAAAATTTCCCTTCTCAACTCGAAAAATGTTCTCTCCTAGCGAGACACGTCCTAGCAGACGCTCAGCTCTGGTCAACCACAGGCAATAGTACCTTTATCGTGCCAGGAACGCGCAAGGATGTGCACACTGGCCACACACGCAAGCAGTTTTCGCGGCACCCACCCACACAACACACACGCCCACGCACCCACATACCCATAACGCAACACAACACAGCACTGACACACTGCTATTCAAATTTACTCCATTACTGCTGAACTGCTATATTAGGTTGTCCGGAAAGGAATGCGCGTTCGAGCTTAAAAAATTTTTTATTATAAAAACGAAATTAAACAAGATAAATTCAAAAGACAATCTCCATTAGTATCAATGACTTGTTGTCAACATTTATGCAAAAAATGGATTCCTCTTCTGAAGAACTCGACCGGCTGCGACTTGGACACCCAGAGTTGGACCTTTTTCGCGGTTTGTGAATTTTCTCGGCCAGGGAGTTCTGCATCGACCGGAACAGATGGTAATCGATGGTGCCAGGTCTGATCTGTGTGGCGGATGAGGCAGGACTTTCCAGCCCAATTCCTCAATTTTTTTCTAGAGTGATTTTCGCCACATGTGGATGAGCGTTGTCGTGGATAAATTTTGTCGACGTCGTTTCGACACTTTGAAGACGCAGTGCTGGATCCATGCGGTTCAATTGGTGTTTGCAGATGTCCGCCGTAACCGTCTGACCCGATTCCGGAACTTCAAAGTACATCAAACCTTTGCTATTCCACCAAACACGGAGCATCACCTTTTTGCCGCGTATATCAGGTTTCGGAGTCCGTTTTGGAGGGTCACTGGAGTCTAACCACTGTCCTTTTCTCGTTGCGTTATCGAAGCAGACCCTTTTCTCATTTGATGTAATAATAGAGTCGAAAAAACCGCTGTTCTTGGAGCGACGAAGAAGAATTCCGGCCATTGCCACTCGTGTTGCCTTGTTTGCGTCGCTCAGCTGGTGCGGCACCCGCTCTTCCCAACTTTTTTTCCCCAAAAAAAGCAAAGTAGACATGGACAAAAATATATCAAAAGAAGCACAATAAAAATCTCTTTCTAATAGACAAAACTGTCTCCAAAAATCTTCTATAGAGAGAAAAAAATGAACAAGTTCAAAAAATTCATCACTTCCTGCCCGAAGCGAGCATCCTGCAGATTGATTGCAAACGTACATACTGGAGCAGGATAACTGTAGAACGAAGGCGTAATGACCCCCAGGTTGATACCTCAACACCAACTTTTTTCTTTATTGCTGGCAGTGTTTTTCTGCTGGATGAGCTTCCTTACCTTTTCCGTAAAACACTCCGAAGCCTTTCGGGCGACGGACACACTGAACATACCGTGATACATCCGAGCAAAACCAAGTGTTTTGTGGAGCAGACTATTTTGTGGAACAGTAACGTCCCCTCTTGGAAGTGACGCGGGTTGGTTGAAAGCTGAGGGGAGACTGAACGATCCTGATGTGGCAAATTATACAACTGGTGTTGGAAATTGCACTTTGCTGAAAATGCACAGATTTTTGACGAACAAAGAAGACGAACTCATCTCCCGAGTAACATTCCAAAGGTTCTTTTGTCAGGGAGAAAAAGCAGAGAAAACTCCTGGAACCTGCTGGTTGGCGGGCACAAAAAATATGCGCGCCAAGCCGGTTCGCTATGAACATGTTCGAGATGACAAGGTGAGACTTCAATCTTCGTTACTGCACATGTAAAAAAAATTTGCATCATGCGAAAAAAGAATCATTTTTACGTCTTAGTGTCGAAGAGGTAACGATAGCTTCTGCTTGCCATCACGAGCAATAGTCATACCCCAGGCACTGTACTCGAACCCCGCACGCGTTGATTTCCGCCAGGGCGCTATCCGTTTACGTAACCGAGGTGATCACCACCCTCCCACTCAGGCCTTCTGAGCAACTGCCTTCCAGCCTACACGTTTAACGTGATGAGCTGATTAAGCATCGGCAGTGAACCGGGCTGAGGCTGAAGGCTCTTCACATGTTTGAGTGCAATAATTGCTGTCTTGCGCAGCATTACGTGACTGCCATAGCTGAGCTTCTTGTGGTGGCTTTCCGAGCGCATACTGCGGCGTTGAACAGCAGTTGTCAATCTCAACAGCTCCAAAACTTTGAAGCCTTCAGCCTCGCTTGTTCATTGCCCAGACCGCACCCATCATCACCTTAAACGTGTGAGCGCTAGGAGGCAAGGACACAAAATTCCATTGAGCCGAGTGGTAAGATCTGTCCCGGCAGCGTTATGTGTAACGCACTCACCCGTCAGTGATAGCTGCGAATTCGAACCTTGTCTGGGGCCTGACTTTTGCCTAAGCTCAACGTTCTCGTGACAATTTTCGTTTCTTACATTCCGCATGTCTCCTATCACAGTGGCAATGTGAATGTCTAGTTTTACTCGATGGAATTCAGAAAGTTTTTCTATGGCATATGTGCTTTGAGTAATGTTACGCATTCAACACTTCCTTATTTCGTGCTATTTCTCGTTA
>MU951636.1:0-16935 GCA_036418165.1 Cooperia oncophora
CGACAAGGCATAAAAAGGAAGAAAATGCGGGAAAATGCAAGCGCCAGCACTGGAATATCCAATGGTGCAGTTGGGCTCAGAGCGCGCTTTGTGACGTGCTATTATAGCGAGCTATTTCGCGGTCCTGATTCAGTTCCAAGCCAAGCACTGCGAAAGTACCCTTCGCTCGAACAGTCATGACTTCTTTGAGACAGGAGCTTCTGAAGAGATAAGAGCAGGACTGTAAAGCAATAGGTTGGCACTTGTTAACCGAGTTTAAACGATTTTGAGCTATCTCCTTTTCAAGGAACTTTCCCCATTGTGATCGCATCGTGATATTTGAGGGTCACCCTTGAGCGGTTAGAGGGAGTGGTCGCGACCCCTTTCGGAGAACATGAAAAACCCACCCTCCGACGCAATGCCGTTTCCAGTTGGCTCAAGGACTTTGGTATAATTCTAGAACACATACAGGGGGACCAATAAAAAAACGATACTTTGGCCGAGTCACATATCAGTAAAGTTTACGCAGCTTAGATAGAAGACGTGGATACGAGTACCAGGGCGGAAGATACCCAAGATGTTCCGATAAGCAGGAGCAGGCTCTCTCCCTCACCTTCATGTACACCAAAATATGAAGACATCTCCAATCGCAACCGAACTAAAAAAGGCCAATGGAATTCACGTCACCTCCAAACAGCTGCGAAACTTCTTGTATGGAGTCACCCATGGACAGCTACCTGGAGACCAGCACTCTTGATCTGGAAGACCTCCAACATCGAGCAGCTCCGACAACGTCGCTACGGTCCAGGATATCATCTTCACCGCAGTCGCCAAGGCGCGGGTTGATGGTATGGACCGGAGATTCCTGGAATGGGAACACCGATATTTTCTTCTTTACCCCGGACTGAAGGTGAACACTGACACCTAGCCTGGTGACTGACAGTCATAGACCAACTCGAGGAGATTATCCTGCCTTCATGTCGTCGTCTGTACCATCTTGGAAAATTCGTACTGCTACAGGATTGGGTGCCAGCACGTGGAATCGAAGAACATTGGAAAAACTCTCGCTTACTCGGAATCGAAAGTCGTTGGGAACCTGAAATCCAAGTGTGTCACCTAAACCCTATCGATTACCGGGTTTGGGAGGAGCTCAACAGGGTGTAGTGGCGGAGAAATCAACGCCCTCGCTGACTCAGACACCGAATCACAGGTGCAACTTTTAGATAGGGCTACCTCCGTGCAAGCAGGTGTACTCCTGTGATCAGAGAGGTCCGTATGTGTACTTTCAGCTCTTCATCAATTAGACGTAGTTGTAGGCGGCCATCGTATCTTTTGTCATCGCCCTCTCCCCACTTCTGCGCTGGGAGGTTGCTTCTGTCTTGTATGTGTCTATTCAGATGTTTTAACAGGAATAAAATTAATCATTGAAGCTGTACGTCATTCGAGTATCGCTACGCTCTATAGTATGTGAGAAATCAAGCAAAAACGAGAGGAAACTACCAAAATCGCTCAAAATAGACCTGCTCTAATCGGAAAGTGTACGAGGAAAGTTTCGCAATTTGCCAAAAGAATGCTTATGTTCGCTTACAATGAGAACCTATCCCTTCAGAAGGAGAGCCCTGCTAGAATGCTTACAGATTTGCTTTTTTAGTACGCAGGTTCGCTCAGGGGCGGCGGAAATCTTTGGTGATGAAGAGCCTAGAGACTTTATCGTGGCCCTTTGCTTTGAGAGCAAATTGAAGGAACGCTATAAGTTCGTAGTCTTGGAACAAGCATGACTTGAAGTTGGCTCTCAACGTGGCATAAAGAGCAGTCGACTGACGTGTTAGGAATCCATGCGTTTAACTCTTGACAACGCTGGGACAATAGATCATGTGAAAGGAAACAAGTACTCAACACTGACAAAGGTTCAGCACTAGCAGGAAGAGCCACAGATGCCCTTTGTTTGCGTTCAAATCAGTATTTGACTTTTCTTTATAGGCAGGAGAAATATGCTTCGTCGAGGTGAAGACACCGTGTGACAGTGCTTCCGATGCCGAGTTTGGCACGGAGAAAGTTGATGCCACGGTAAGATGCTTGTGAATGCATTACGTCGTGAAGAAAATTCTTGTAGTTCATAATGTCAACGCTTTGCTCTGCCAAGCGCTCATCTTCTTTGAGGGTTAGTATGTGAAACTGCCAGGCTCTCATCTCTTCGGTTAGCTTAAATGTGAAAATCCCGCCGAATAATTATGTGCTGATTATAAATGGAAACGCTGACAGAAAGTTGCAGACGGTTTCATATCACTCATCATAGCAAATAGTAGCAAATAACGAATCCCTCTAGCACATTTGCCTTACAATAGTGATCTTCTCGGTTGCTTTCAATGCGACACATGTGGAAGCCTGGACTTCACCCCTTATAACCCTCGCCCGTTTCTTCTTTTCACATAAGGCTGCATTTATACTGGCGGCAGCATACGCTAGCATACGCTAGCGTGTGCTAGCGTTTCCAGCGTTCGGCAGCGGCAGTTGCAAGGGAAGGATGGATATCCATCTAGCGTCACCAGTGTACGCTTGCATAACGCCAGAGTATTCCAGCCTACTCTAGCGTTGCGAGGGCAAGGAAGCATAGGGTTTTCAAGTATATACGTTTCATGATTTGATGTTTTACTAGATGTTATAGTCGAGTGGTCCAAGAAATGGCAGTTGCATATAGCTCGACAGAAAATAGCCTTCATAAAACTCAACTCCGGAAACATCCAACCATCGTTCGCCTACACTGTAGATGGGGTCCCTCTCTCTGCTACCCACTCTGTCAGAGATCTCGGTGTCTACTACACTGATAGATTAGATTTTTCGGAACGTATCAAAAGCAGGGTACAAACAGCTCACTCGCGTACAGTCCTCATCATTGCGGACCGGTGGGGCGTGTCAGCCAGAAGGAGTGCGCACACTGTTGAAGCCGTTCTCAGCCTTTTTGTTGCAACGCGTATGCGACAAAAAGTGGTAGAAAACGAGTAATACGAAGGATATAATACAGTAATGCACTTGCCCGCTTCAAAAACTGGTGCAGAACGATTTTGCCAAACCGCACCAAACGCAGCCGCCGCACTGCCACGCCCCACCGGTCCGCAATGATGAGGACTGTATATATCACACCAGCCGGCTTTGCCGGCTGATGCCTGCACGCCTTCTTCTGAGGTAAAGAATGGATTTGCTGAGCCGGCTCCGTTGCACTTATCCTTCTCCTCACCGGCTTTTCTTTTATACAGATAGTCAATAATCTTTGACCAATATGTTCATACGAGTGCACTACATGATTCTTTTATATAGTGAGATTGTAAACAATCACACATTGCCTCAAAGTGATACTAAAACATGGATTTTATTCGCGACTCTGCTTGCGGTTGATCCTTCCTCTATTCACCTTATCGCTTTGATTGGCGCTTTTATTATCACACTCGTGATGAGTTTCTACTAAACGCACTCTATGCTTCCCCTCCCGTACTCTCCCTCACTAATCCCACCCACCATTATACCCTCCCACTCCCACTTGCCCCACCCACTCCCCATCCCGGCCGCTGCACGTGCTCACGTCCACCTGCCACGCGAGCAGCTCGTGCAATGGTTTGGAGTGCACTACATGGTTCTCTTATATAGTGCAGGGTGTTATCACAATCAAAACATTGGATTGATACATCTGCACCAACTGGTTTCGCGCCACCGGCTAGCGGTCGTACACTCTCCTACACTGACGTGTTTGAACCCGTGAAGCATTTTGCGGACGGACAGACATACATACATACATACCGACAAACCGACACACAGAGTTAGTGGTTTATAGAATGTAAGGATAAGGATTTTAAAGGCCTATCAGCTACAAACAAACAAGTATTATTGCGTGCATATATAAAATATGCCAGACCCTTAGTAGAAGCTAGCACTACGGTATTTATTATAACAAGACGAAAAGAAGCACGTTTATGCACTTGAAAGGGTACAAAATAGCTTCACTCATAAACTAATGATTAGAACTGGTAACTAATCCCGAATGCCCCAAACAGGAATATATGTTTAGTGTATTATATGTGTTGTCTCCTTGGTGGTGCAGGAGGCGTACGAAGAGGATGAATGGGTTTAGGTGACGAACAATGATATTAGGTTGTTCGAAAAGTCCTGCGACACTTTGACCAAATTTTTCGAACTAAATTTCTGGTCAGTAAAGGACATCTCCAATCTACAAGGTAACCGCAGTTGATGACTAGGACTAGTGCCTTTCTTTTGCACAGCTTCTCATTTCCATTCTCATAGAACTACGGCAACTGTGGTAAAAAGAAGAGGTGGACCTCATTCTCGAGTTGAGGTTGATTTTCGGAACTTTTGCTTTTTGAAGGATGCGATAGTGACCAAAGGAGGTGGTAATTAGAGGCTGCTAACTTTGTTAAATAACCTGAGTACGGTCGCATTCTCTGATCGAAATCCATGATCTTTTGGCGTAGCCTGATCCCCACATGCGGTCCTCGCATTACCGAGTAGTAGAGAAAAATTGAGTATTTCTGAATGAATTCAAGCGTGACGTCATCCATATTTTGAAGTCGATTAAGGTGGACTGTGGTCCTTACAACGGTGCTGGTATCCAGTGATACCGCTTGGAAGTCCCACCAATAACACACTGAAATCTTTATCCCATGCACATCTTCTCTTTGGCTAAGCAATCTACTTTTCTGTTTGAGAGATCCTGCAAGGGACATGTGCATGATGTACGCAAGGACTCCAACACTCGCTACCAACCACAAGATCTCCCAAAAGTTCTTTCGCTGTGTACAAGGAAAAGAAAACTCAGTCGCGGTCATTCGGTATGACTTGTCAGACGGGTCCAACTCATGAGGCATCCTTCACAAAAATTTTTTCCGATAACCGAGATTGCGGAGAAGCATGGCAGTTGTCAGTCAGGTGGAGCCTAGAGAGGTTGCCAACTTACCGGTGGTTACGTTCGGCTGCGCCTCAAGAAGCTTGAGTAAAGGGCCGTCATTCTGTGCTGATGGGCGACCTATACATTGCCCAACTACGAGTTAAATAAGTCCAGCCTAGAAGCGCTGATGCAAAAGCTACCCTCTGCCATGGCAAGCGATATCCTTCCTCAAGACAACGTAGGTGTCAGCTTCCTTGACTACGGCGAAGTGGCCCTACAGGAACTCATAATATGGGACAGGTCGAAAAGTACCTCGATCTCTGAGGGACTTTTAAGCTTTGAAAACTTCCACAAAGTCATGATATACCCATGTGCAGAAACCCCAGAGGACAGTCTCCACTAATCAGGGATAAAAACATCCAAAATGATTTTTGGTCTTTTTCTAGAACAATTCAATCAAAGTGTCGCAGGACTTTTCGAACAACCTAATACAATGAAGCATACTCAAAGACTGGTCTTACATACGAACCAGTGTTGGATGTTGATTAGGGATACCAGTGATCTAGTACCACCCTCACAACAATATGTAATATATAGGATCTGGGCTTTCCCTAAAGAGCTTTCGCGATCTAGGCTCCCCCCCCTTGACCACGCCCACTTGCTTTTTGTGGAATTCTGGTATTTTTTTTTCGAAATATTTTGCATTTTTGGTGTGCTACGTGAAGCCCCGCCTACTGTGAGGGGCTCCACCCACTTTGAAGAAGCCCCGCCAACTTTTCGAAAATGGTGCAAGTCGGCAGTGCAGGGTCTCGGCTGGCATGCTAGGGTATTGCTGATCATTCGGAACAAAGTCTGCTTGATTTTCTTGTTCCGACTGATGAACGAGACCCTAGCATGCAATCCAGGACCCTGTACTGCCGACCTGCACCTCGGGAGCCTCTCACAGTAGGCGGGGCTTTACGTAGCACACCAAAAATGCAAAATATTTGAAAAATATCAAAATTCCGCAAAAAGCAAGTGGGCCTGGTCAAGGGGGAGGAGCCTAGATCGTCGAACCCTTCAGGCAAAGCCCAAACCCTATGTAAACCCAAACCCTATATATTACACATATCATGCATATACACATTATATACCTGAAAACGCTAGGTCGCCTATGCTTTCCTTGCCCTCGCTACGCTAGCGTACGCTAGTGACGCTAGATCGATATCCATCCTTCCCTTGCCACTACCGCTGACAAGCGCTGGAAACGCCAGCAAACGCTGGCTTACGCTGCCGCAAAGTATAAACGCAGCCTAATTGCGCTGATTGCGACAAACCCCACAGCGCAGGAGGTCAATGACCTCCACGAAATTCTTTGGTCTATATAAACACATACATACATGCATATACAAACCGACACATAAACTTAGAGATTTGTTGATTAGAAGGATTTCAAAGAGTTTCAAGTGAGCATGTCTCATGGTCAGCATAATTATCACTTCATTGATAGAAATAATAACCGCTACTGTTGACATACTTCGCTAACGAGAACCAACACTGTTGATTTCGCTTTCATGGAATGTCAGTGGTACTGCATTCATGATTTCGAGGAATCGCCGTGCAGCACAGTCTTGGCTCGATGAACTGTAGTCGGTCAAAAGTTATGTATGATAAACATGGCGGATACAGTAGAATTTTGTAGCGTGGCTCGTTCAATTCTTCAAAGGTAGTGTGTGCTAGTGGGCCGAGCATTGCCATGGAGTATTAACGGCTGTGCTTTGACCTCCTGCTGAGCGTTACGGTCAATTTCGTCAAATTCTTGGAAGTACTTTTCAACTGTATTGTGTCACTAAAACTCGGATGGATCAATGAAGTAATGATTAGTCAGGCCAGTTGCAGCACCCCAACTCACCAACTGATTAACTTTCTCTCCAGGCTGCTAGGAAAATGTCAGAGAGATTGGTAGCTACTGACCAGATTGTCGCTTGTGTCGTACACAATCCTTTCCTCAACATTCAACATAACACAATTCAGTCACGGGTTTTTCTGTTGCATAAAGGCAGGACGGGGAGCTCATGAATTCTCCTGGTCTTGACTCGACTGGTACGGCAAGCTTGTTCAGCTTTCCCACCCCCTCCGTGTGGAAAAACCGTCCTCTTTGGAACATTCAGTCTCGAGGTTATGCCTTTCAAGGTTGTTAGCGGAATTTCTTCAAGTATTGCTCTCTATTGTTCGTTGTCAATGCCCATTATTGATCATTATTAATGGGTCTCACCAATGCTCTCACCGCAAGCACACTCCTTATCCCTGAGCCAGAGTAGGCGTGGCATTTGAACATGGCACGGAATGGGTTACTCGTGGAATATTCCAGTCTGGGACAACTGTCATCTTGTTCTGTGTTGGACAGAGACACGACAACAGTTGTGTCAAGATGAAAATATCTCATCCAGAAGCACAGATGGTTCAGTTGAAGCACACAGGCCACGCCTTCCCGACATCAGGGATTTACATTAAAAAGCTCCAAAAAGCTTACAAAAACTCCCACACCATCACTGTGTAGCATGTCCATCCATTCTTGTGCTCCGTCGATAACCCGAATCGTTCCCGCAATATTTTCTGCTTCATTCAAAGGAGTAGAAAAGCTGTACAAATCCCGTCCTTTGTTGAATGACTTTCGACCGTCAGTAACGTCACCCAGAAGCAAGATCAGTAAAGCTGTCGGGTAGAGCGAGATTGAATGTTTCAAGCTTTGGAATAATACACGAGAATCTCACAAAAAATTTCCAGATAACAGTACTTGAATTTTGGGCACCAGAAACTCGTGAAGCCCTGTTTACAGTGAACGACAACCTGAAAATTGGCTAAAGAGAATTTTTTTGTTTCTCACAGTGAGATTTGCTCACAAATTCTGGAGTAGAAGCGCTTCATTTTCTATGTTTTAAAAAGGAACTGTTGAGTTCGAAGTCTGTGTGAACAGCTCGCTCAGATCCTCGTGCATTTATGGCACACGTACCGTCCTTGTAGGCTTTTTAGCTATCCCTTATCGTAAGGTAAAGTAAATGCAATCCTTCCATCTGTTTAGCAAGAAACGGAGTAAGCAGTTGTTCGGCCTTTGGGAAGGGGGTCTTCTTGCCGGTGTTCAGAAGTCCTATCTAGCACGTCGTAGTTCATGTTTGGACACCGTTGCCCTCATGTTCCCATCGTAGCTTTATCTCTGAGGCACTAAACAGGACCGCAGATTATTATAGAAGAATGCGACAAACTTCTTTAAAACACAACTTAAAGGCAGTTGGCACGATGATTCGGTGCTCGGCCTAAAATGCTAGTAGGGCGCTATATAGTGGGGAAATGGCGAAAGAACGGAGTGAAACGGTCAAAATCCTGCGAAGAAAGAGCCTCCGTTCTCAATGTGTTAGAAATCAATTTTGGACGAGTTTCCCAGGCATCTTGCCAATAACCGCTACCGAAGGTACGGCTGCATATGTGTACTCATATATCCATGCAGCATCGGCCGCTTCATACCAATCCCTTCGCTTCATAATTTGCTTAGCAAATGAATCGATTAGAGCGTCAGGAACGGTCGTCCATTTGTGGGCGGGCGGGCGTGGCGGGCGTTTGGGTCGTAATGTTGTGGCTTGATAGGGCACCTCCCTTGGAAAAGGCATTATGCAGCGCCTGCTCAGGGTCGCGGAATTCCGTCCTGCCAGGCGTATTAATCCTACTCGTCTTGGGGATTTATCGTGCTAACTGCCTTTACCTTCCACAGCATTGATAGGGGTAAAATCTCCATCTGTTCCTCCCCACTTTTCTGCGAAATCTTATCTCAAAGTACAGAGCGTTGCTTTCCATTTGCCACTAAGCTTTAAAGACACATGGTACGCTAAACACATTGAGGGTGTATGAGACTATCAGCCCCCCAGCTGTCGATGTGTCGTGGTCCCCCCGCCCAAAACTGCACGGGGTCAGAGTACGGGGCCGTGGGAAAGTCGTAATTCCTTGCTACACCGCCCTCACGTTTATGCTAACACCATCCGCGCGGCGCGGTCGCGTGCAGCTCTCTTGGCTTTTTGCCAAGTCCTGTAATTGCGCTTTGGAATACAAGTACAACGCAATTTCTTTATGCGGATAACAAAATAAGATCCGAAGATGATGGCGAGGGCTAGAACTCAAGAGCAACTGTGGTGCTTCTGCAATATCCCTCAGAGGCCGCGCATTCCCACAGAACATGACAATAAAACATGACAATACAAGCAAAACGCAATTTCCTAACATTTGAGGTATTGCTCATGCTTCAAAGTCCGAATAGAAGGTGATGAAGATGACAAAGGCTAGAAATGAACAACAACGAATGTAGATGTAAATAAAACAAAATTGAAAAAACTAAAACGCAATAAATTAAAATCGCGTGTGCATTTCTGCGATCCGGCTCGAATCCGGCTCTAATGCTATAGAAATACTTCAAACTAACGAGTGGGACGCTTAGGCCGTTTTTATTTTGATGTTTTGTGGGAATGCGCGGCCTGCGAGGGCTGTTGCAGAAGCAGCACAGTTGCTCTTGAGTTCTAGCCCTCGTCATCATCTTCAGTTCTTATTTTGCAGAACCTAAAATGTTATCCGCATAAAGAAATTGCGTTGTACTTGTATTCCAAAGCGCAATTACAGGACTTGGCAAAAAGCCAAGAGAGCTGCACGCGACGACGGTGTTAGTAAAAACGTGAGTTTGCAAAAACGGGCGGCGTAGCAAGGAATTACGACTTTCCCACGGTCCCGTACTCTGACCCCGTGCAGTTTTGGGCGGGGGACCACGACGACAGCTGGGGGGCTGATAGTCTCATACACCCTCAATGTGTTTGAGCGTACCATGTGTCTTTAAGGCAGTTGGCACGCTGCACCTACAAGAGTGTGGAACTAACACGCTTGGCAGGACTGAATTCGGCTCCCCTGAGCAAGCTCAGCATTTCCAATCAATAGCTTCCTATCAATCTGCTACATACCGAACCGGACACCCACCTCGCCAGCCCGCCCACAAATGTCCGATCGGTCCTGATGATCCTATCGCTTAATTACAAAAGTGGGCACTATTCAACTATTACTACCCCAGTTTTGCGAAAACAGGCCGGATCTTGATCGACTTTTTTCTACGGGGGCAGATTTGGCTGAAATTTGGGTTCTAGGGTAATTCGACCTCCTGAACACGAATATCACATCCACTTGGCCTGAAAGTGCCTGGCGCCCGCGCCACAGGCGCCAGTGATTTAGGGCATTTTGGCGCCGGCGCCTGTGGCGCGGGCGCCGAGCGGTTTCAGGCCGAGCGGATGTGATATTCGTGTTCAGGAGGTCGAACTACCCCTGGGCACAAGTTTTCAGCGGATTTGGTGATCTAGGGTACTTTGGCGCCGGCGCCTGTGGCGCGGGCGCCAGACAGTTTCGGGAGAAGCGGATGTGACTTATTCGGCTGACTGGTGTTTAGGAGGTCGAATTACCCTAGAACCCAACTTTCAGCCAAATCTGCCCCGTAGAAAAAAACGATTAAGATCCGTCTCGTTTTCTGGAAAATTGGGGTGGTAATAGTTGAATAGTGCCCAAAAGTGCAATATGAGGCAAAGAGATTCATATGAAGCGGTTGCGATGCTGCATGGATGCATGAGTATATACATACGTGCAGCCGTACCTACCGTAGCGTTCATTGGCCCGAAGCCAACGAGGAACTCGCCGAAATTGACCCTGGATGATGTAGAACAAAAGCTTTTTTTGCGGGCTCTTGTCCGTTCCACTACGCATTTTCTTCGTTTTCCCCACGATTAAAGGCAATGTCCGCGATCGTTCGCCATCACAGATAGTGGATTAGGAGTTCGCATACAGACGACAAGGGGCTGTGTGACTCATCATCTGGTTCCCGTTAAGAACTCTACGACCCTACGAGTGACGATTTTCATGCTTTTTCGTCCTGCAGCACTGAAATGCGGGCCTTGAGGGCGGAGTCTGGAGGCGGAGTCACTGGAAAAAAGGAGGCGTCACTGAACCTATATTGCGCTACAGCGCCCTCCCTTACAATTTTTTGCCGCGAAACCGGTACAAGGTTGTTCGTCGTGGACCACACTACCCACCCGACGCAATATTTTCAACTTTATACCTGATCGGGAACCGTGCCTTAGAACACCTCTACTACCATTTAAGACAGAGTACCAAATTAACAATTGCCTTTAGGAAATTGAAACAAATTTTCCTAGAAAAGGTTGTATCATCCATTTTGCATTTACAGATGATGTATGATCACTGCATAGGAAATAGTAGTGTAAAATGCTATTGTAACAGTGACAATGGTTGTAATGGACACTACGACGACTTGCTGGTAGGAATACAAATTTAAATTTGAGCGTTTCATATAAAACATGTTCCACCCTTCATAGAAAACATTAAATGGGTCTAAAAGTAAAATGGATGCAAATGGAGCTGGTGATGAAACTTTCAACTGCATGGTAAAGTGGTTAGAAACGAGTGAGTCTCAGAGCCACACTAGATTGCTTTGGTTTTTTTCTACAGACACCGATTTCAGGGATAGCAGCAGAAGTACGTTATGGCACTCTTTCCCTTTTCCTACACTTCTAGGAATTCACTAGAATTAGAACAAATTTGCTGAGTTTTGTTTTTCTATTAATGGGTGTCCTCTACATATGTACATTTTTTCAGCAGAAATTCGACTCAGGTATGTTGCACCTACGTCTCTACTTACACAATTATCGGGAAATCGCTTTCTTCTATCGTGATTGTACAGTCGTTTTCGCAGCAGACTCTTTGACGTGTAGGGGAGCGGCTGGGTTTGACGTGGCAAAAGCCGGTGAAATTCAAATATATACCACCCCGTTTCAGAAAAATGTTGTCTTTTACTTGCTTCAATAATTGTAGAGCGGGCTGCCGCCGCGTTAAAGGCAGTTGGCACGATAAATCCCCAAGGCGACTAGGATCAATACTCCTGGCAGGATAGAATTCCGCGACCCTGGGCAGGCGCTGCATAGCGGTTTCCCCGAGGAAGGTGCCCTTATAAGGGCCCTATCAAGCCACAACTTTACGTCCCAAACGCCCGCCACGCCCGCCCGCCCACAAATGGACGACCGTTCCTGACGCTCGTATTCATTCATTTGCTAAGCAAATTATGAAGCGAAGGGATTGGTATGAAGCGGCCGTGATGCTGCATCATACATGGATATACATATGCAGCCGTATCTTCGGTAGCGGTGACTTGGCAAGATGCCTACGGGAAACTCGTCCGAAATCGATTTTCAAGTCACTGAGAACGGAGGCTTTTTCTTCGCAGGATTTTGACCGTTTCACTCCGTTCTTTCGCCATTTCCCCACTAAACAGCGCCCCACTAGCATTTCAGGCTAGATAGGAAACCATCGTGCCAACTGCCTTTGAATCCACTCTCACCCCCTAACACGCCTCAGATTCTGCGGCGAAAACGACTGTTCATAGTAAAGTGCATGCAGGCGACAGTACAGTGTGAAGCGCGTTAACAGCAAAAACTAAACAAAAAAAAAAAACTAAACAAAAAAAAGGGTACTGCATCGTTGAGAGACTCGGAGAGTTTGTTTTTTCCTGTGGCTGAACATTTTACCTAAGCATTTTCAATAAGCCTTATAAATAAAGCGAGTGGTATTTTTACAACTCGCAACAATAAAGCAAAGCCCAGTTCGCGTCCCAGGCAGTATGAGTGTGCCATGGCGCCAATTCTAGCTACTTTTCAAAGCGGATATGCGACAACAGTTTGTAGAAAACGAGTGATAAGAACATATGATGCAGGTTTGTCACTTGCTCGCTTCAACAACTGGTGGAGTACGGGAAATTTGCATCACAACCAACGCCTAACGCCGCATTGTCCGAGCGAACGTATAGGTATCCCGTTCAAGAGTGGCCGACACAGTATGAGAGGTGGCGAGAAAAGCAAAGGGGATAGAGCCAGCGGGCTACGTACACATTCTGTACTAGTACCTTAAGCTGTGTATCTGTGAAATTTGGCGAACCTAGCCTCTGAAGAAGTTCTCGAGAAATTGAAGAAGCCCGAGTGGTGAAAATCGGCGCGGTTTTTTCAAATCAGACGTCATAAAAGGAAAGTGCGCTGCTCAAATTTGACCTGCGCCGGACCATAGTTGTGTGTAAGGGTGTTCTCGAAATACACGGTGGAAGATCTGGTTCAGGAGCCCGTACAAGGAAGAAAGGAAAAAATTTGTTGTCGTGGGTGGTCCCATAATATTCATCCTGCACAAGAAAAACGGGTGGATGAAGTCAGTCCGCTGAAATATCTGATCACAGAGCCTGGACCCTTGTCGAGCTTCCCCGCGAGTCTGACATCCCAGCTGCAACTGCTGCCCGAGTTATGTCCGATAAACGGAGGATGGTCAAGAGGGGTGTGCGCATGGGTACCCAATTTTCTTATAGAAGCACGAACGCAGTACCGATTCTATACCTCTAGCAGTAATGTTCTCAGCATGAGATGTCACTCACAACTGTGAAAACGCACCCCGGCCCTAGATGAAATATGGGTGGTCTCGGACCTCGAGCCGAAACTCACAATCGTCAATTTCTATGAATGCAGATGAGAAGCCGCCCGAGTTCTACCATGAAGAGTTACGTGGGCGCAAGTGGATGATCATCATAGCAAAGGATTCCCACACTGTGGCTTTCAAGCCGCTCTATACAGAGAACAAATTCGCGTCACTGTTGTGTGATATTGCTGTTCTCCAGGCAATCGATGAAAAATGGATGGTACCACACAACTCACAAGAAGGCCTACCGTGCTCGTTCATAAGCGTGCCAGACGCCGAGTAACTGTACAGTCTAGATCAGCTCCGCTGCCCGGATCACAAACAATTACTGAGGACCTGAGTTCAATCGCCCCATTCGCCCGTCATAAAGCCATGCGATTACAACTGTTCTATTCAGTTGAGAGTACTCTCGACGGCAGACGCTACAATGTTTTGTCATTTGCCGAAATTGGCAACAACAGCAATTTACTCACCCTTGTTGAAAAATCGAAGGTCCAGAGTCCCCGGGGGGGGGCCCGCCGCGCGGCGGGGTACTGAGCGTAAAGCTCTGGGGCAACTGGGAGGGGTCATTGGTGTAAGGAGGGATTTTAGTCATCCTAAGCTTAATCTCACTTTTCTACCCTATTCTTCCTCTTGTCGTTTTATTCAAAAAAAAAACCATCGGCCACTTTGAATGGGATGAACTAATAGACCATACATACAAAGCAGGCTCAGCAAGCAAGCGAAGACATGGAGTAAATAGGTGAACAATGAAAATGGAGCCTTCTGTTGGCAAATAGGACCGCTCATTGTTCGTTGCCATCGTGTCGCTCGTTTGTATAGTTGATAACGTCGTAGTAAGTCCGGGCGGTGGGGGTGTAACGAGCTACCTTTCGGCTGCCTTGCTTCACCAATGATGATCGATTAGCGGTCGACTTAGAAGCACAACAACCAATGATGGAAAATGCAGCGGGTGGGTTCAATACATGCCTCTCGACAGCGCCCCGACTGATATGACGATTTCAGTTGTAAAGCGAGAGCCGTGGATTAGATTTCAGGAGAGACAGGCGGTTCGGCTTAGCGACTCGGCGACTTTAAAGGCAGTTGGCACGATAAATCCCCAAGACGACTAGGATCAATACGCCTGGCAGGACGGAATTCCGCGACCCTGGGCAGGCGCTGCATAGCGGTTTCCCAAGGAAGGTGCCCTTATAAGGGCCCTATCAAGCCACAACTTACGTCCCAAACGCCCGCCACGCCCGCCCGCCCACAAATGGACGACCGTTCCTGACGCTCGTATTCATTCATTTTCTGAGCAAATTATGAAGCGAAGGGATTGGTATGAAGCGGCCGTGATGCTGCAAAGATGCAATATATGGGGCACAGATGCAGTCCGTTAACCTTTGGTGCGGTGATTGGCAAGTTGCCTATGGGAAACTCGTACCAAAAATCGATTTTCAAGTACGAGAACGGAAGGCATTTTTCTTCGGCAAGGATTCTGAAAGCGGTTCACGCTCCGTTCTTTCGCCATTTCCCCACTATATAACGCCCTACTAGCATTTTAGGCCGAGTAGGAAACCATCGTGCCAACTGGCCTTTTAACGGTCGCATCGCTCCCGTCGCGCGCGGTTAGTTGCGCGGTGATGTTGGAATCCCACTGTCACATCTACACGAGTTGTCGTTGGAGCGGAAGGGCATGCTTTTGTTCGCAGCTTGCTCGGCAAAGTAGCAATGAGATGGATTTGTTCGCAAGTCTGAAGCAAAGCAATACAGCTCGTATGCAAAGGCTGCGTCATCGCAGTCCACGCCAACCATGGCGAGCAATATCGTAAGCGTTTAGTACAACAATGTGAAAGGTGATTACTGATGTAAATGGTGTAAAGTATAATGATGAACTCTCGTAATTTTTCTTGAAGGTACTGACGCGTCCACGTTGACTGACGGCAACGGCACTGGTGAGGAATTGATTTTTCTCTGCATCTTTAAGTAAGCATCTGCATTGATAACCTTGGAGAGAGGAAATGAAAAGGCCTCCTGATCCCGAACTTCACCCCTAAATTTTTGTCCAAGGAATGAGGAGAAAAATGGGTATTCGAAGCGTGTATACTCCGAATCCCTAAGATGCGCAAGCTGCATACGTTTGCTGAAAGTGGCGGTGGCTTACCATTCCGGTGAGGTACCTTCATTTTTGCACAACTGCCATCATGTCTTTGGAGGAATCAAAAGCCAGTGCCGTACCACAACAGTCTTGAGGCAGTAAATTTTTTTGCACGCTCCAGATGAATGATATGCAGTCGCAGAGGGAAGGCAAGAAATAACGAGCGATGACTGATTAACAAGCCTAGGACATAGAATGCAGCTGAAAAGCATGTTCCAAGATTGGGCGAGACATTCCTTCAGAGTTTGCTGATTCCACCGTGTTCATGACCATCAATAGTATTTACCACGTCGAGCTCCGGCGTTAAGGCGAGGATGGGCTGAAGAAGAGCTAATCTATCGAATCGCAGTTTTGACAGCGTCTGTTAGCGTGCAGTCATTCGCCGCACCATCGCCAGCGATATAGCTAGGCTCACCATCGCAGCGATATAGCTAGGCTTCCCCTCCCCACCCTCCCCTCCGTCCCCACACATACCCACCAGCGTCCATTCGATTGTGCTTCGGTCGGTATTCTTGGAGTGGGAGCATGCTTTCGGTAGTATTCAGTGTTGTCTGTCATGAAGGTAGGGAATTCCAAAAGTGTAAGTGCCTTTCAATCCATTACCGGGTCTTTTTATATTTCTGCTGATCACGGGTTTCTGGAGACTTTTGGATAGTTCACAGGGAAGACTTTAATAAGGTACCGAGAAATTTATGCCTCAACCTAGTAGTGATAGTGCTCCCAAAAACCCGATGGCTCTCAGAGAATTTCTAAAAGTATAACATTTTCGGAGCGGTTCAGCTTCTAACAACTTCCACCATGAAACTAGGCGCAGATGAAAAATGCTTTGTATGAAAGCACCTGACCATCATGTCGGAGACAATCATGCGCGATCCCCGACAAGTAGACATTCTGTGTCGAGAGTGACTCTTCGAGAATGAGAAGTCTTTATGTGACTTCTGCTTCTGCTCTTTATGTGACTTCTGCTTTCTTAGACCATTCTCCGCATCGCACGAAATGAGAACTTGTTTCAGAATGGCATTTTAGCGGTTTCCTCTGCTATTCTGTGAGCATCTACTGGTAATGGCGGAATCCTTCTCTGTGGCTGCAATATGACTGAATCCTGTAGAGGCGTCGATCGTTCTGCAGTAAGGCATATTGCAGCCACAGAGAAGGGGTACCTGTCTACACTTCTAAGCGAATGCAACGTTGGGGCTTTCATAGAACATCCACGTGAAATCGTAGCTCTTCTATGAAAGCCCCAACGTTGCATTCGGTTAGAAGTGTAGACAGGTACCCCTTCTTGGTGAGAGTGGTTTATGGTCTGGTGAAGGCAATTCCCGCGACAGCACTTTATGTGCAATACAGTTCAAAAACAGAATTGCCGTGTGCTTGTTGATCTACTGGAGCAAGAAAAGCTCCA
>MU951637.1:5836-16429 GCA_036418165.1 Cooperia oncophora
CACCGTAAGGTTGCGCTCATCTTTGCGTCAGCGTACGCTGACCAGTGCATGCTAGCGTCCACCAGGAGTGTGGGGAGTATGGGGAAGTAGAAGGGTAGCAGACGGCTTCATTAGGCGTCGTGAAACTGCGGCATGTGCACCCAAACCTTCACCCTACATCAAGAGTGCATATTTCAAAGTCTTAGCAGTTGTGCGGTACGGTTGCGCACGGCGTAATTTCACCTCACACGCCGTAATTTAACCTCGCCTAATCCAGCGAACTGCTACCCTCCTAACGTTGAGAAACGCTGGTATACCCAGTCTACGCTAGTTCCATAGCTATACTGTCCTAGTGGCTCAAAACGCTGCCTCACGCTGACGCAAAGTATGAACGCAGCCTAACGCTTATTTGGCACATCTAATGACATCTGGGTGAGTTAGCAACTGCGAGCGTATCGCAAGGGCGGCTGAGAGTAAAAATGAAGACACACCCAATCATAAATATCGTTTGGATCATCAAGGAAAGTGCATCGGGAACACAGCTTACATTAATCGCATCATGGGCGCGGCCAGACCTACCATTACGTTTCCCCCTTTGGAGCATTTCTCCAATCTTAGATAGCAAAGATAAGGAACTCAGTAGTGAGAAAGAGATTATGGTGACCCTGAACCAGCCCACGAGGTTAGCGTGGGCTGTGCTTCCAAAGAAGAAATACTCGCCGAAGGAGTAAGTTAAGAGTGGTAAATCTTACCAAGTATGGATTTTCACAGCTTGTAGATGACGTCGTGGTGTTACCATCTCGCCCCAATGAGGATCCTGGGGAAAAAGAAATTGTATAAACATTTCGAAAGTGGAGGGTCTCATAAGGGACCTACACAACAAACGATCTCACGGTGAAACAGCAACGCTTGTAACTACGCTGATACGCTTTCACGTCAAAAAATATTGTCTCTCACAACTGCATTTTTTTGATAACAAAGAAACAGGTTAATTTCTCACACCTTCTGAACTTTTACTGGTCGTGCTGAGGGGCCTCGTCCGGTGCATCTGCTCGATGTCTTGCTTGGAACCACCTAACTGCTTTACATGTGTGCCAGCCGACGACGAGCTAGTACTTCTCATTATCGGGATAAGACCTCGAACCTATAAAATAACTTCTCACTGCAAATTCAGAAGTGCGCCTTTTCAAGCCATAAAGCAAAGGTGTAGGAAAATAAATAAGCGAACAAATGAAAAAATATTTAACAGTTCCTAGTATTATTCCTCATATATCAGCTGCACAATGCATTGCCAAAGCTAATCTTGAGAGTAACGAAACATTTTGTTCATATTTATATGAACGCGAGCGAAGGTGTTGTAGTGGCTAAGGCCGCGTTCACCACGTGCACGATTCGGATGCCAAATCAGGTAGGGACTGGCACTGCACAAGTCAACAAAACATTTCGCCCTTCATCGGCCGGGGCCAATGGATTGGTACCAGACTTGTCTGAGAAGATGAACACCGGCTTGTATTAGGTTGGCGGGAAAGTTCTGTCACTTTTTTCAAATTGGGCTTTCTTTTTATAGAGAGGCGTGTAAGATCAAAATTGTACAGCAATGTTACTGCGGGGTCCTTGCCTGTTTTTGAGCACCTCATGGATGCCATCGCTTCACAATGCAGGGAGGCGCGATACAAAGTTGGACATCATCTCAATCTTGGCTTGAACTCAGACTTTTCGAGGTTTTCTCGTAATTTCTCGTCCAGTAATGATTGATTACGGGAGGCAACTCGCAGTTAGAAGGAGCAATGTCTGTGCTACACCACTGCAAGGGGAGAGCCATCCAGCTCTATTGCATGAGGAACGGCTAGAACTTTTTTGGAAGTGCGCTGCACTATCAGAAGCATTTGGAGGGGTCGGTGGCGATGGTAGCGGATAACATTCTTGTCCATATTGCAGAAGAAGAAGAAGAAGCAGGAATCAAGCGAGTGGTACTAATAGAAAGACCACTCTTTGATGTATAAGTGCTCATATTACCGTTACACCCCTCTTCAGGTAATGGACAAATATTTTTGAGTTCAAAAAAAGTGACAGAACTTTCCCGCCAACCTAATAGATGATCTAGCTCAAGCTCCCCCCCCCCCCACCTTCGGAGCATACCCATTCCAAGAGCCTCTACGGGTCTGCGCCATCCCATATCAGCTCATATAATACCACATTTGGGCCCAATAAAGTTTCTGTTCATTTTATTGTGCATCCTTTTGTCACTGCTATGTTGTTCTGCATAGGACAAAAGTAATCAAAGGGCAAGCGGTACTACTAGTCGTGCGCGCTGCATAGGTAAAATTACTGAATCAAGTGCCACTCGCACAAATCGAGCCTTCCACCTCTCGAATATTTGCCTACTCCCCCAAGAAGAATAAACGTTTTGCGCAGAGTGAACCGTCGATGGAGTGGCCCCAGCAAGCCGTTGTACCGATAAAATTGCATCCAAAATGCCATTTTTATCTGGAAGAATGAGAGTTTTAGATGGGTGGAAAAGAATGATGGCCGCTTACGAAGAACGGACTGATCAAGCCGGAAGCTCCAGTAGTTTTATAACCTGCTATCATAGGTAAGCGACATTAAAACAATTGAAAAATGGAGAAAATTCTCAAAAACTGTGACCCACCCGTTCTCCTGCTGACTGGTTATGTGCTCCTTGCGGTTGCAAGTCGATGAAGCTCTGCAACTCATGAACCGAGCCCGGTCCCATGTGGACGATATGCATAAAGTCGCTTGGACCAGATATGGGAAGATTGCTTCGCCTATCACCAGGCCTGAAAATAAAGATGAACTTCATTCAAAATCCTTATCACAGCACTGAACATATAGCACGCTGCCGTGCACCGCGAGTGATTTCTCCAAAAAACATTGGTTAGGAAGTCCACCCCGCGACACCGGCAGAAAACAGGTTACGCGCAGGTAGCAGAGCAATTCCACTGGTTACGCTTTCTTTATCATGCCAGTCGCAATGTGGACCTTCTGGCAGACTATTGAACATCCTCCAATAAGATCTGCACTAACCTTGATTCATCCTTTCCCGGAATACGAACGGAGAATTTTCGTTTTCCTTGCTTCCTCTTAGGAAGCGAGGTTGATGAGTTGCTTGCCGTTGATGAATGAGGCACGTATAGCAAATCTTCATCTAAATACATGAGTGAGCTTTACCTCATAAGGAACAAAATACCAATGTTATGGAGAAATTAAAATCGTGAGGTATTTCTACATCACATCCCGGCATTCGCTATGGCGCTAAGAAAGGAAAGTGGAAGCGCTATTTGAAGGCTCAGCCCATGAACACTCATAATTTCTAAGTTATTTACACGAGGAGGTAGTACTGTCTGCAGCGAGTAACCCTGCATAAGTTTCAGTGTCAGAAAGTAGTAAGAAAGGCGGTAAGGCACAAGATTGCTCAAGTGACCCAGACCATGTCGATAGATGTCTTGTCTGCTGTCTCGCTTGTTTGCAAGCTCTCTCTCTCTCTGCTTTCTCTGGATCCTTGCCTGGAATCCACTTCGATTCTTTGACTCTCACTTAGCTCAGGTATGGCCTTAGTTGGAGCGTTGTCGCTTTCCTCTCCTTTTTTTCCACGAGCAAGTCAACTAGCACATACACTTCTGCTACTAAACTCGCTACCTGCGAACATTTGGCTGGCTAATCGCGAAGTCTTCTTAGAAAACGATAGCTAGGGTCAAAAACTTTCGCCGCCTTCGCTTTTGGACATCATTAGGGAAAATCCGGTGATTCTGGGCATTTGAATGAATTCTCCTATATCGATCTCACGTGAATCAGCATATCTTCCGTCCCCCTACTATGTTAGGTCTATAGCAGGAGAAAGCTCGAGCTGGCTCGCAAAGAAGTGATTCACGCAGCTCATCGATGGAATGCCCTTTAGAAACCAACCAGAAAGGACGTCACATAGCATCACCACGAACGGCGCATCGTTCACCACACACAACGAGAGAAGACCATTCGGTGTAAGAGGGAAGGCAGTCCTGTAAAGTCTTTCATTGGAATCTTAAACAAATGTAACCCGAATAGTTACATGAAAGCATAGGATTCCTCTTTTACGACCCTTAACCTCTACTAGAAAAGCTTCAATCGTTCCTTTACCTGAGATTGATTGTCTGGATCCACTCCGCCGACAACACATTGAATACATCAATCTGATTCTCCGAGTACACACACAAATGAGGACTGAGATGTGCGAAACCTCCCGGTCGTGGTGCCGACGGGAACATCAACTCTTGTGAACGACTTCTCCGGCCTGAAATCCAAATCATTTCACATTGAACAAGTCGCTCGCACAGTTTGGCTTGAAGCCGCTCATTCGAAAAATACTTCTTAGTATACGTAAGCAGAAAAAACCAAAAAGGTGAAATATAAAAGAAATCAGAGATTGAGTGTTAACCAACCTTGAGCATCAAGCGTAGAGTCCGATTTTATCAAAGACTAACAGGTACTCTCTAGACAATGGCTCTGTGGATTCTCCAGCTACTTCAACCATAAGTTGTGCCTCGTAATTCGACTGACTCAGGAACTGTAGCGACTGATCTTCCATATTCACCAGGGCTGAAGACACTCTTGTAAGGCACAATCCATTTCGTCGATGATTTCACATTTTTTTTTGCAAAGTATTACTCAGAGATGACGATCTATCGGTGGATATGTAAAGCTCGCTCTTCTGAGGTTTGAAACTCGTCTTTTAATGTGGAGGAACACTTCTGAGTTTCCAAACAGATTATTCTAGCCACCTCAGTCTCCATAAAAGCGATTTCGACATTACAGTTCGGAAAAAGTGATGATGGAACCTAGTATCGCAGGTAAAGTTAAGATAAGATAGACGGGCAGCATAGAACTAGGATGTACAGCGCTACTTCCAAGTTGCGGCATGGCGCCTCAGCAAAGCTTTTTCCTAAGCTACTTACCAGGAAAGGTCAACAGGTCGCCATGGCCATTCAAGATGAGATGTATATCGACGTGTAGGTCTTGGGACGCTGAACTCAAATCTGCTTCCAAAATTTGCTGCAACGATTCTCTATGAGGAGCTAGGGGGGGGGTGGTGGTTTTAGCATAGCACTCGCCGTTCCTCCTTTGCGTAGCTCAAGTTGAGTTCGAGTTCAGAAAGACTCTCGTGTCGATGCGGTAGCGGAATAGGTAGTTTCTTGTTGGGGCGGTGGGAGCGTACATGGGTTCGCATTCCATGCAGGTTTTGTGGATTTTTGCATTTTTTCGGAACATCTTCTGTGAGTTCAGAAAATACTTTTATCCGTTATTTTGTCAACCTTGCTCTTAGTTGCAGCAGAAAAAGACTCAATTGCGCAAATTCTTGCTTCGCCTTTTAAAAAGAGCCTTCTATTTTTTCTTTTTTCTTTTGCGCCGTGTTCATTTACTGCCTACATTACCCGAAAGCAGGCCAGTTTGTCCGACTTTTTTCTTCGTGAGCAGAATTGGCTGAAAAGTTGCCTACTAGGGTAGTCTGCCCATCTGAACATGATTATCACATCCGTCGGCAGGAAACCCCTCGCACCCGTGTCACAGGCGCCAGCGCCAAAATACCCTCGATCACCAAGTTCGTTGAAAACTTGTCAACTGGGGCAGTTTGACACCCTAAACACGAATATCACACCCGTACAGTCTGAAACCGCCTGACGCATACGCCACAAGCGACCCATCACACTCCGACTCACTTGTTCCGACTCGGCGTGGTCAGCACAACTCCAGTCCCGCTTTTCGTGCGAGCTCTGTAGCGCAGCTTGGGCAAATCGGGCCCGAAGTGAAACGCATCACTCTTCCCTGCATCTGCCTGTCATAGAAATCCTTTCCCTTATGTTGATGTCGCTCGCGGGAAAAAGCCGCCATCTCAGGGGGGGTGGGTGCAGACGCAAGGTTGGCGCGCAATCACATTATCCCTTTTTCTCTATCCCGAACGCCCCATACAATGTGGTGTTCGTGTTCAGGAGGTCAAACTGCTCCATTTGAAAAGTTCAGTGATTCTGGTGATTTCGAGTATTATGTCGCCGGCGCCAGGCATTTCCGGGCTCAGGTAATGGAATATTCGTGTTAGGGGGTCAAACTACCCCAGTTGACGGTTTCAACGAACCTTGAGATGATCGAGGGTTATTTTGGCGCTGGCGCCTGTGACACGGGTGCGAGGGGGTTTCCTGCCGACGGATGTGATAATCATGTTCAGATGGGCAGACTACCCTAGTAGGCAACTTTTCAGCCAATTCTGCTTAGAAGAAAAAGTCGGTCAAAAACTGGCCTGATTCCGGGTGATTTGGGCAGTAAAAGGTAAACACTACCTAGAAGTCTTGAAAGAGAAGCACAATTGCCGGCATTTAAGCCTTTTCCTGCTGCAAGTAAGAGCAAGCTTGACAAAATAACGGATAAAAGTATTTTCTGAACTCACAGAAGATGTTCCGAAAAAATGCAAAAATCCAAACCTGCCATGGAATCGAACCCATGACCTCCCACCTATGAAGCAACTTACCTATCCACTACACCATCGACCACGTGAGTTTTTCTGAACTCGAATTCAACTTGAGCTACGCAAAGAAGGATCGGCGAGTGCTTTGCTAAAAACCACCACCCACCACCCCCCCCCTAACTCCTTCATAGAAATCGTTCACAGAATTTTGGAGCAGGTTGAGCTCAGGCGTCCCAACGACCTACACGTCGTATACATACTCTATCTTGAATGGCATGGCGACCTGATTGCTTTCCTGTTAGCTGAACCGGACAGAGCACAAAGAGAGAATTAGTTGACTCAAGAGACGCAGATGCGCAGAGAAGCGCGCTGCGGTACTGCCACGCTGGTGAATCGGGTCCTAGCGCGAATATCACGTAAGTCAAACCGCTTGCAACGCTTACTTAGTCGTACTCACCGCGACTGGGAAGCAATGCTCCACACTCTAAACTAATGTATATTCAGCCCATTTCAAGCCAAATATTCCCAAGTTGCGAGGAGGCTGTGTCCTTACAATCATCAAATGCAGCAGTGAAACACGCTTTCAGCAGTAAGACTATTAAGCTCATAGAGAGCCTTTAAGCAGGTACACGACTCTTATTCCCATATCATTTGCAAACGGTTTCCTGAACAGGATGGGAAGTAAATAAATAAATAAGCAAACATACAAATATGTTTCGTGTTGCTCTGATCTCCCAAGGCCCACGCACGGAACGAATGGGTAAAACCAACGACTAGTCGACCACCTTCGATTGCCAGTGACTGCGGGAAACCCGGCATAGCCAACTCCTAAAAGAAGGGGTGTTAAAAAAAGTAAGACAAAAAAGTAAGAGGCAGGGTAAAAGAATTCGCGAAACTTACAATGAGTTTGGAAAAGAAAGTAAAGTGAGAGTGGAACTCAAGATGCAAACATTCCTAGGGCCGCGTTCATACTTTGCGACATTCGCTCTAAGACGCGCGACTGTGACCGACCACGCTTTACCGCTATCGATGTACAGTTGAAACAGTTAAAAGAAGTTCTCTCCTGAATGTGGGCGGTGCAGTTACACGATTAGCAGTAGGGCGCGCCATGTCACAGTCGTGAGCTTTGGGATTCGCTCAAGACGGGAAGTATAAACGCGGAACGAAAGTCATCAAAACAATTCGAAATCAACTACCTTCCACTTCTTGTGTCTCTTTTCACTTCTGTCGATCTGATACACGATCACGCTCTTCTTTATTGCAACTGCGATATAGTGAACGTTTCCAGCTGGACCAGCAGAAGCCGTGCCAGCCATCGAACCAGCGCCCATCGCCATCAAATGACAGCCCTTCGTGTCAGCAACCTTAAGCAATCATCTTCTAAGTTTGATGGTAGACATGATCGCATCAGAACTCACAAAAATCGTTTCTGTGACTGTATAATACGAACATTTGGTCAAAAGAAAGGACACGGGCGAGCAAGAAAAACAGAAATTTCTTGCAATGTACAAAATAAAATCAGAGATTTCCTTGGTTGAGAGTGGTTCTTTTACAGCGTGGAAAGCAATCGAAGGGGTATTGAATAATTACATACCTTGATCCATTTCAGGTCACGCCCATCTAGTGCAGCCGACGGGACTAGCCGGACATGGCGTTCCTTTGGAGGGCCAACCATGACCAAAAGCAGCTAAACATGGAATATATGGCTGATGTGACGACTTATAGGAAGCCAGTCTTAGTGAAAAAGATGTCACACCTGCTCCGAAGCGTTGAATTCCACTTTTTCGACAAATCGGCCTTTGTTCTCTTTCTCGCCGCCAACAGCCACAAGCGTCTGAATAATTACTGATACATGTGCAACTACGGTTGGCCGACGTAATTACGATATCGAAGGCATTGTATTTTTCACTCTTGCGCACGCATAGGAACAGGATAGAACTGGTGAATATCACTATTACAAGGAATATGAGGGAATGCAAGGGCACAGCTTGAGCGGCGTCAGAGGTGTTTCTCACCGTTCTACTGTCGGAAAGGAGTGGTAAACTAGTGAGAAATTATCAAAGTAGGTCTGACTCCGCCCATATCATCAGCGTGGACTGTGCACTCAAGTTCTCAGATACATTTGGGACAGAGCATGGTTGCCTTATCCCTTTTCCCTTATCGAATAAAAACAGAGAATAACTACTGGTGAGCAAACTTCTAGAACAGCAAGAATAAACAAACTGCGCGTACCTCACGATCCAATTCCACGCAGTACATGCCGACGTCGGCAAAGCCGATCACCACTTTTGTCCGATCAATAACCACTGCACATTGTGCTACTCGTATTGATGGTAAACTGGCCACGTCGAACACTTCCTATAACACAGTTTTCTTGAAATTTTTCGACCATCACCCCTTTAATGCTCTGCCAAAAAGGGTACGATGGTAAGCTGAGCGTGTTTAAATATGAAGCTGTGTCATACACAAAACAGTAGAGAGAACTGTCATTAACAAGACCATTTTAAAGACAGCCCCCGCGCTCGAGTAGTACATGGTCGTCCTTCCTTGTGCAAGTAGTACAGCCCCAAGCTAGAGACTATCCCACTCTCGCGACTCCACAGCGAGCGAGGAGCGAGCTACAGCCGCTGAAAGTTCTAGTACTAACGCCCGTTTTCTAGTACTAACGCCCGCTAAGTTGCAACGCTCACTTGCTGGATGCCCTCCGACGGAGGGCAGCTCAGTTGTTCTTTGTTGGGGCGGCGGGCATTAATCGGAATTGCATGTCCTTTTCGCTAACAGCGCTCATGCCCATGAATGATTCTGCTCTCCTTTATTACATTTTATTAATCGAGCACATACAGTGGACTCCAACACATCTCGCAAGATAAAACGCGTAAAAATCACGAGCGACCCAATTTTCGCGGTGCAAAAGCTCGACACTTCACTACACTAAAATATGCACGCTACCGTAACCCTAAATTCGGACGCCGGCTTTTTAAATGTTTCTTTTTCTTTTCAAGAGTTTTTCCTCTCTGTTTTTGTTTTTTTCTTTTCTTCGCATTCGATGATATCCACTACTGGGAGATGTGATAAAGTGATTTGTGAGCCAGGGCTTGCACAGAGACCGCAAGGAGGTGTGACTGTCAGGGCGCGATTTTGTTTATGGTGTTCTTGAGGACTCTTCTTGCTTTTTTTTCTTTGGGGAATTACTTATCAGCTACTGTTTCATAATTGAAAACAACTATCCATGACACTTTTATCGCGGGAGCTGTCTTTAAGTTACAGCACCGTACGAGTTGCTGGCGCTCGTGATTCGACAAAGACGGGCGTATTGCCTGTTGATTAAGCTGTTTATGATAGAACATAATGAGTGTGAAAAGTGGGGACCCCCGGGTCAAGATGGAGAGCTCGCGTCGTCACAACCCCTTCATTTCGTTGCCCCACACCTTCAGTTGACAGTAGTGGCACACCCAAGTCGGCTGCGGACATACGCACTTCATGTGGTAGAAGCAATCTGCCTATCGGCTAACGTATTGTGGGGCTTTGAGCACAGAGACTGCCTACTTCCTTTTCTATGGAGACATCATCGAGACCCTTACTATAGTCATATGACGACGCATAGACACTTCACAACCTCGGCAATAAAAGCTATTCGAAAATCACAGTACCAACCTTTACGGTGAAGGCACTCCTGTCGGCTAATCGAGACCTTTTGAGCAGAGTTTTGAGCTCATTCAAGGCAATTACCCATTTCTTTCTTTCCTGAAAGAGGAACCAATGAGGTAATATCTCCAAGTGGTATGCAACCAAAGGAAGTAGCTCCATACAAACCTCCTGGCTATCTGCCATCAACAATGTATACTGCCTTGTCATGGTACTTTCATCTGTCATGGATGAGCCTTGAATCTGACTTGTCGTGATGCGGAAAATTTTGGCCAAGTCGTTCCTAAACTTCAGATTTAATCCCAAATAGAGCTAGAAGTATAATGAACACTCGAATATTGAAAAACGCATTTTAAAAGCAAATGAATCCAATGAACTCACTTATTAGCATGTATAACATCTTGCTCGTTAACGCCGGTCACACCAAAGTCGGGATCTCGCATATCGAGGACCTGAACGACAAGCCTCATAGTAAATAATTAAAGTTTGTCTTAGTGAGATTGTTTCTGGCAGAGAAA
>MU951640.1:0-11803 GCA_036418165.1 Cooperia oncophora
CAGGCACATGAGTTCTGATAGCGGAATGTGCCTTCAAAGAAAAGAAGGAGGTGGAGATTCAGTCTAACGTGAAAAACGTGTTAGGCCCCTCAGCTAGCTTGAATTTTTGTAGTTGTCAGGACATTTATTCAATAAAGAAAAAGAAAAGTAATTGCTCCAAAAAATACTCCAAAAGTCGGGTGGCCCTTTTAGCGCCTTTTTCGAGGCGAACCTTTGTTGCTGGAATCTCTCCTCTTTCTATCCTTGCTCATTTGTTTCCTTCCTCCAAGGGTGCATCCCAACGACGTTGCGATAAAATGCCTCCGGACCAGGAGTTCCTGTCCTTGGGAGGAAAATCCAGCACTACAACACGCTCCCTCACAAAATTTCCTCCTCTGGCATGACCGCCTCCCCCATCCCTCCCAACTGCTCAACCTGCTCAACCTACTCCCAGTCCTACCGTATTTTCCCGACTTTCAAGCACTTTGAATTTTTTAAAATGCCGTGAACCGTGAGGGGAGTACACACTTATATAGCGCACGTGAATCGGGAAAAGCCGGGGAAAAAGGACAGTCTCAAACATTTTTCGTGGAAGTACATACGACCCGTACCTTCCCCTTCGCATTCCAGTAACAAAATACGACCTACTCCCAGGGGATTCTGACGTACAGCGAGCTCTGCTCTGGACATTTCGCCAGTTCTGATTGACTGATGCGTGTAAATGCGTTTGGCCCAACGATTTCGCACAGCGACAACAGGCAGCGTTCAGACTTTGCGACGACGCGCTGTGACGCGCTGTAAGGCGCAACAGTGCTCCAAAGCTATAGACCCGCGCGCAGCCGCTAACGGGAACCGATCGACGCCGCTCGCTTATCGATTTTCGTCTGCGGCCGGTTCGCATCAATAGGAATAGAGCGCTGGTGCAATTGTAACGCGTCGAAGTGTGCCGAAGTCTGCTGCCTTGGACTGGAAGCCCTGGCCCCGAGCCAATGCTTTCGTTGCCTTCGTCTTCTGAATAGCATGTTGAACAGATTGTCTTCGTTACAAGAGAAACAACAGGGATAGAAAGTGTTCATTCACAGGAAAAACGTGCTATAATCAGTGACATTTCTTCTCACACTTTTTGAAAGATTCATGGTCATTCTGTCCATCAAAATTGTTGAGAAGGTATTTCCTTCGACAAGCCATGATACAAGTCTGTTTCTTGTTGTTCTGAAAAGAATAGCTCATACTTAAGATCAACAGAATTTTTTATACTACAGACCGTCATCACTTCGCCAGCCATCAGCAGAAACACTAGAAGCAGAAAGAGCAACTTCATCTCTGAAAAGTATCGCTTCGATTGCATTCTTGATCATTTTGAAGGCAAATTTCGCGATAGCTGAGTGGACAGGCGAAAGGGTGGGCTTTTCTGATTAAGCCTCCCTATCCTAGCTTTCCAGCTCTTCACCGTCTTAGAGAAAGGGCTCCGAAAAGGCAAGGCAAACCATGAGCTTCCATCCCTTTGAAAGCCCATTCGGTTATCGCCGTAAGGCTTCGTCACACTTCGCGGCAGCGCCCACCAGCATCTAGCAGCGTCCATTAGCGTTCCGAGCGTCAGGCAGTGTCAGCGACTTGGAAATATAGATATCGATCTAGCGAGCGGCAGCGTCTACCGGCCTCCACCAGCGTCCGCCAGCGTAGCTCAGTCTTATACACCATCCTACATATATAAACGGCAACGTCTGTTTGTCTGTTTGTCTGTCTGTCTGTCCGGAAATTCGGTTCAACCTGAAGAGCCAATTTGAGGGGGCGGGTCAGGGGTGGGTTGGGTAGGGCATGGGTCAAGATGTACGGAACACACATGAACTGAGCTAAGCCCCGCCCACTGTGGGCGGGGCATGCGCACGGTTGTGAGCTACATAGTTCAAAAATTCGTAGTTCGGTTCTAGAAGATCCCGGAGAGCGGAAATTGTGGGAAACGATAAGCAGTCAGTTGGCGGATGAAATGAGGGAGTCACACCCGTGATGGGCGAGGCGTGCTATAGGTGGGCGGTGCTCGCTACAGAACTTTCAAAAATTCGTAATTCGGTTCCAGAAGATCCCGGAG
This sequence comes from Cooperia oncophora, assembly GCA_036418165.1. NCBI lineage: Eukaryota > Metazoa > Nematoda > Chromadorea > Rhabditida > Trichostrongylidae > Cooperia > Cooperia oncophora. The sequence goes on from MU951640.1 coordinate 2,069, forward strand.
AGCGGAAATTGTGGGAAACGATAGGCAAACAGTTTGGCGGACGGAATGAATGAAGCACACCCGCGATGGGCAGGGCGTTCGCCGAAGTGAACGGTGCCGGGACAAAAACCCTCAAAACATATCCGAAAAACTCCAGGAAATGGGGAGTAAGTGAAACTGAGCAATGGTTGGGCAGATGAAGTTAGTTAGGAATAACCGTAGGGAGTATACCAAATATACCAAAATGGCTTGGTGCCATTTATTCTGCGCTTCCTCACAGTGACGCGATTGCCGTATAGAAAATTTTGCTGACTGTCTTCTAGGAGGGGTATATACAAGCACTGAAACGGTAAAGTGTGGTAATTCTCAAAACAATTTTTTTTCGATCATTCGGCGGCGAAGCCGGCGATTCCGACCTGGCCTCCTCTCATGGGGTAAAACTTCTCCACCGCTACCCACGGGCGAAGCCAACCATTGCGGTGGGCCTCTCTGCTCATACTTTCTGCTTGTTGAACCCCGCTCGCAGACACAGCCACAGCCGTGGCTCGATGGCGCAGCAGGTAGATGAGCGAGTTGTTGCTGTGGAACCAGGGCTCGGTTCCTTGATGCATTTTATTGTTTGTTGCTTTTTATTGGAAGACGTATGTAACACTATAAAGTAGTTTTGCGTGTCAGCTCAGACATCAGAAGCCCCTCTCTGCTCCCTATTGAGCCCTGCGAATGAATTTGGGGGAGATATTTCATTCCGACTGCAGTGAATGCATTGAAATTGATGGCGCTGATGTGGCAGCCTTGTTCAGGGCATATATTTGTAACTAGTGCGGAACATTAAGCGAGCACATAAGATATTTGATACAAAATGATGTCTCCTGGGGTAATTTGACCTGTTGAAGACGAATATCACATTCGCTCAGCACGAAATCTCCTGGGACCCGCGCCACAATCGCCGGGCCAAAACACCACAAACTGCTGCCTCTGGCGTGGGCGTTAGGAGGTTAGCTCAGTGAATGTGTATTGCCGTATTCAGGAGGTAAAATTACCTCAGGAGCGTTCGATTGCAGATGATGGAGTCGATCTCCCCGTTTAAATGGGAATTTTCCACCAGGAGACTCCATGTCCAGGCGTAGAGAGTAAGGCTATCTGAGGTTTGCGACTTACTGGTGGATGGTATGGGTCGAAGCATGATAACTCAGGCTTGGTGCCTGTGGTGCGGCAAACTGGTGCCTGTGGCGCGAACGTTTAGGAGGTTAGCGGGCCACATGAATGTGATTTTCCCGTATTTCACACGTAAAATTATCGGCAGGAATGCCAACAGTTTGAGCCAAGTCTGTCCAAGGAGAAAAGAGTCGATCAAAAATAGGCACGATTTTGCGTGACTGGGGCAGAAAAGGCTAAAGTGCCGTTTTCTAAATTGCGCAAGTGGTATTCGGTAGCAGTCAAGCGCAACCTGCTCTTCATGCACGAACATGCGCGACTGTTCCTCGTACTGGATCGGTAGCACGCTATGGCTTCGTTCAGCTAAACCACACTCACACCATACTATGGACTTGTACAAAAGTGAAGCCCTCAGCCAATGAGAACTTTCAAACCACCTCTGCTAGCGCTGACACACGGGTCACACCTCGAAGTGCAGTTTTTCCTCTCTTCTTGGGTTAGTGACCGCACAATATCGCAGTATCAGAATTCTTCCACTAGATGTGATCGCAACAAAGTCGGGCAAGGCATACCCCCAGTTATTAGACGTGAGATTCGAGAGGAGTTGGCCGATATTGTGAGCGTGGCGTGAAGAGGACTACTACATATGGCGAAGTGTAACATCAAATGTTGTAATCAACAAAGGGGGCAGAACTTTCAGTTCAAGTGCTTGAAGCAAATTTGAAGGAAGCATTTCACTTATGCTTGAGCGAGTAGGCGAGAGTGCAATTCCTCTCGAAAGTCATCCACAGGGCTCAATAAGGAGCAGGGTAGGGGCTCTAATGTCTGAACTGATGCGTAAAACATACTTCGCATAACGTTTGCATACGCTTTCAAAAAAAAGGCAAAAACAAAATGAAATGCATCAGGGGTTCGAACCCTGGTCCCACAGCTACGAGTCCCCTCACCTACCTGCAACTCCATCGAGCTACAGCTGTGGCTGTGTCGCGAGGGGTTCACAAGCACAAAGTATGGGCCGGGGGCCCGGCAACGCAATTGTAACACAGTAGAAAAGAAGGCCCGTAACTTCTTTCCTAGAATCGTTTAGCAGATTTGGAAGTCAGATCCGAAATCAGCGTCTAAGGATGCTTCTGGGAGTAGACACCCATACTGAATGCCCCCCCTCAAATCCTATCCGCAGCCTCAACTTGGCTCGGACTGTTCCAAAACCGTATAAATTTAGGGGTGCGCGTCAGAGCCTGGCGAGCTACGCTTGGTCAATTTTCTTCTCGCCGAAAACAGTAACAACTATGGGCCTCATTCCCCTGAAGCTGAGGGAACCACCGACAGGGCGACGTCGGCTGGGACCGCTCGGGCGAGGCTAGAATCACATGACCAACGGAGATTTGATTCGCCCAGGACTAGGATGACGATCTGCACTTGCACGACTACTTTGCATCGAAAGCTCACATCGACGATCTGATGTTGCAAACAAGGAAGATCAAACAAGGAAGATCAAGTACGCGTCATCGGACTTAGCGAGACGAGGAGGCATCGAATGCTACACGCCGTATACGAGACTGGAGAAGAACTGTTCCTTGAACATGCGATAGCAGAGGCGTTGGTGGTGTGGGCGTCCTCGTCAACATGCACTTGGCCATGAACATAGTGTCGCCGCACGGTGGTCACCGACTTCGTAGAAAAAGTACTGACGACACCGAATCGGACGTTTGCGAGCATTGAGGAAGATGTGGTTCAACTCCAGCTTTGACAATCTTCGTTGCCTACGCACCAACATCAAGTTTACGACGAGGATGAGCTCGAAGCGTTCTATATGGAATTGGAAAGACAGTTCTAGCATGAAAAGATCATACCTTCCTTCAAGGTCATCGTCGGTGATTTCAACGCTAAGATCGGACCAAGAAGAACGGCTGAAGAACTTCACATCGGAACTCACGGAATGGAGTGGAATGAGCAGGGTGAAAGGCTGTCTGAGTTTATCATGTCGACCCATACCATCCACGGTAGCAGTTCCAGAAGCCCTACTCTCTACGCTGGACATGGGAGTCTCCTGGTGGACAATTCCATAATGAGATCGACCACATCATCTTCAATCGAAGGTTTTGCCTGACCGATGTCGCTGTTGTTCCTAAGTTCCACACGAAATCCGACTACCGTCCCGCTTTTTCGCGCAAGATTCCGTTTTCACGATGCGAGGAGAAAGAGCCGCAAAGTTCAAGAAGCGAAGCGCTAAGACCGTCATCTGGGACCACTTCACTTGTCTCGATGGGCTCTGGGAGGATTCCGTGATCGGTGGCATCGACTGGAATAACGGCTTCTTGCACACCTTCACGACTGCGCCAAGAAGTCAGAGTTCCAAGATTACCAAGAAGCGTCTATCTCTGGAAACTCTCGAGCTGATTCGCCAACGTGGAGCCGCACGAGCCGCAGGCAATTACCAGCTGACGTCTTAACTTACGAAGCTATGCAGAGAAGCAATAAAGGAAGACCTCAAGGGGAGAAGAGCAGCTGTACTGGTGGAAGCCGCAGAGGCGGGGAAGAGCAATCCGCAAAACCTGAAAACCTGCCACACGACTTCGCCAACTGCAAGACCAACGACGTCCGGATGGAACAGTCACCGCATCCAGAAGGGCAATGGAGGTCATCCACGACTTCTACTCGGATCTCTTTGACAGCCACGTCCACCTGCCACCATACCGCTTGGGAGCGCAGGACTGGGATACGTATTCCGTGCATGCGTTCTCCCTCCCGAATGTCCGCGAACCCGCGCATCTCGTACGGTGAAGAATCGGTATACGCCCCGTCCCGACAGGATCAGACCCGAACATCTGAAGAATCTTCCGCCAGTTCTTGTCAGAACTCTGGCTCGACTCTTCACGCGTTACCTGTCGGAATGCAAGGTACTCACCTCGTGCAAAACCAGCAAGACTGTGTTACCGTACAAGAAGGGGGACCTGTACGACATTGGCAATTATCGCCTAATCTGCCTGCTGTCTGTAGTCTACAAACTTCACACGAGTCATCCTGAACAGGATTGGCAGAACACTAGACGAAGAAATAAGAGCAAGCAGGGCTCCGAAGAAGGTTCAGCACGATCGATCACATCCATGTGATAACGAAGCTCATCGAAGTATCGCGAGAGTACAAGATGCCGCTATGTCTCACGTTCATCGACTTGAAGAAAGCCTTCGACTCCGTTGAGACAGAAGCGGTTATCGAAGCCCTGGGCAACCAGGGTATTCCTACTCAGTACATCAGGATTCTTCGTGAGCTCTACAGAAGCTTCACCACCGGGGTCTCACCATTCTACAGGGAGATCATCATCGACTTGAAGAGAGGGGTTCTCGATAGGGGCGACAAGCCCATCTCGCCCAAGCTCTTCAGCGCGCCTCTCTCGAGAACGTCATGCGTCAACTGGAATGGGAAGACATGGGAGTGAAGATCGACGGTCGGCAACTACACCATCTCCGCTTTGCTGACGACATCGTTTTGATAACCCAAACATCGAGCAAGCGGAACGAATGCTGGCTGAATTCGACTGCGCGTGTGGAAAAATCGGTCCACGGCTGAATCTAACGAAGTTGTTGAATGTTCATGAGAAACGGATTGGCTTCTGATTCCCCATTCATGCTCAACGGAACGACCATCTCTGAATGCTCTAGCTATCCTGGGTCGTGAAATCAATATTATGAATGACTTAGCACCAGAGCTGAGCAGGAGGAAGCGAGCGGCTTGGGGCCTTCAAGAACATCGAGGAGTAGCGAAGAAGACGAAGAACACCAAGCTCCGTGCCCACCTCTTCGATTCCGCGGTCCTTCCTGCCTTGACGTACGCCTCAGAGACTTGGACTCTACGAAAGCAGGATGAGCATGCGGTCGGCGTTATTCAACGCGCCATCGAAAGGGCGATGCTCGGAGTTTCCCGCTACACGCAAGTGAGAGAGGGAATCCGGAGCTCCGCACTCCGCCGACGATCGAAGATCAGAGACGCCGCCGCTTTTGCCAAGGTTTCGAAGATCAGGTGGGGACGTCATGCTTTCGAGGACGACCGCTGGACCAGAGCGATCACCGACTGGATTCCACGGGATGTCAAGCGAACGCCTGGACGACCGCCTATGCGATGGTCAGACTTCTTCGTGAAAGCTCTGAACGAATGGTATGAAGTTCATCGTGTCCCTCGAGCAGAGAGAGTCCATTGGGCAACTCTTGCACGTTGCAGGGACGAATGGAGACGTTACTGGCGCCCGCTCGAGGAACTCGATGATCAACGGGAGCACAGGTGATACAGGTGGTGAGGACGGTCTAATCCGCGCGGCCAGGCCACAAAGGCGCTGGGGGGGGGGGGGGGGGTCACAACCGGAGGGTCGTATTTGATCGCGAGGGAGGGGGGGGGGGTCGTATTTGGTCTGTGAAAAATTTTTGGTAGTTGATTTCTCTTGTTTCACGGACGGTATAAGGGGGGGGTCATATTTGGCCGTTGTTGATAGAGGAACTGCCGAAGCTATGCAACTACTATTTCTGCTATTTCCGATAGATGAAAATGATATTAAACTCGTGACGACTTCGCCCCCCCCCCGCTCGACAGTAAAATTTTGGGGAAAAACCCTAAGGAAACTTTGGAAAAAGTGGTAGTAGGGGCTTAGGAAAAATCTGTGAAATTTGCTTGTTTTACACTGGGTATACACCCTCCCCGCTCGACGGAAAAGTCTTGGCTGGAATACGAAGTTTTTCGGGAAAAATAGAAAAATTTCCAGAAAGTTGGGAAAATCTAGGAAAGTGGTAGGTAGCGAGTAACAAGGGGGTCGTATTTGAGGATAGAACTATAGGGGGTCGTATTTTTCAGGAAATGATCACAGTGCGATGGTGTGCCCTTGTGGAAACCCAGCCCATACGAAATAAAATGCTTATAAGTGTACGTTGTGACGTAGGGCGCGATTTTGCCACCCTTGGGTGTGCTGCCGTGCCTCTCCCACCTAGCCTGCCTAGTATCTCGCTAGCGTCTCTGTGCCTCCATTCATCATTGAAACCCTTACACCCTTACATCATTGAAATCATTCATACCTCATTTGAGGCGTTTTGGCTGATTTTTTCTCATTTCTTCCTGACTATGTTAACTAACACCTTGAAACCTTATTCACAACCCAGGCACATGAGTTCTGATAGCGGAATGTGCCTTCAAAGAAAAGAAGGAGGTGGAGATTCAGTCTAACGTGAAAACGTGTTAGGCCCCTCAGCTAGCTTGAATTTTTGTAGTTGTCAGGACATTTATTCAATAAAGAAAAAGAAAAGTAATTGCTCCAAAAAATACTCCAAAAGTCGGGTGGCCCTCAAATATTGTTGTATTTTAAGCCGACCAAGATTGTTAACGTTTATTAGGCCAACGTTTCGGCTTCCTCGCCTTCGTCAGAGCCTGAAAGAGTCCGAAACAGTTGTGATTTGCTCTCCCAAACGCCTTAACAAAAACTGAAGACCCTTTTTGAGAAACTGGTAAACAACCTAACGGTATCGATCGGTTAAGATGACTCGGCTTACCTTTGATCTCCGCCGCGGAGACGCGAGATCGACCACCCGGCTTGCAGTAATGCGATGAGTGAGAATCCCCCTCTATCCCTCGACCTCAAACCTCGACCTCATGTAGATCAAAACCCACAAAGGTCGGAGAAGGGCGCGAGTTCACGGGTTATGACCACACACTCCTCTTTCCTATTCATTTTGGGGTCTTTAGCCGAAATCCACAATGCCTCCAATGTTTTTCGCGCTGCGATCTCCGGCTCCTGCGCCAGGATGGACACAGTCACCTGGAATCCCACACCATCATGAGAATGAACACGATGGGCACCCAGCGGAGTTTGGATTTGCGATCTTCGAAGACCCATCCATGTGTTCTTTAACCCGTACGCGCAGAGGCCGTCCAGTTTCTCCTATATACTCACTACTGCATGCGAGGCAACGTATGGAATAGATCACTCCCGACTTCATGCAATCACCTGCTCTACCATAAGGGCAAACCATGCACTCTGGCGTATCGCATGAATAATCGTACAGGCGATTTCGAACGAGGATACGTTTTAGATTGTTCGGGGGGATTTCTATCAACCTAACATCGTCTTGCAAGCCGCACTTATGCAAACTTGCTCGGATTACCTGGCTCACTTCATCTGATATGAACGGAAAATTGAAAGGCACTTTGTCGGTGGATATCTCGTTGATGACTCTACAATGTTCGTCATATCCTTTCCGAGCTGATCGTGAAGGCGAAATCGATAAGTGTTTCGACCTTCTCAATAAACAGTCAGCCAACATCAAATTTACCAGGGAAATCCCAATAGAGAACTGGCTTCCTTTCTTAAACATTCTAGATTCCAGTATTATCGGAAGCACGGTTAGAACTAAGTGGTATCGTAAGCCGAGTAACAAGAACATCCTCGTCCACTACGGCTCGGCACACCCGAAGACGACAAAGCGAGCTGTCCTGGCTAATATGTTCAGAACTGCGAACAAAGTCTCCTCTGATGTGGCGTTGAAAAAGGAATCGCTCAATATGGCCCGGAATATCGCGGTGTCCAACGGATACCCGGGGTCAAGATCAGCTCGGAAAGGATATGACGAACATTGTAGAGTCATCAACGAGATATCCACCGACAAAGTGCCTTTCAATTTTCCGTTCATATCAGATGAAGTGAGCCAGGTAATCCGAGCAAGTTTGCATAAGTGCGGCTTGCAAGACGATGTTAGGTTGATAGAAATCCCCCCGAACAATCTAAAACGTATCCCTGCGTTCGATAATCGCCTGTACGATTTTGCGATACGACAAGAGTGCATGGTTTGCCCTTATGGTAGAGCAGGTGATTGCATGAAGTCGGGAGTGATCTATTCCATACGTTGCCTCGCATGCAGTAGTGAGTATATAGGCGAGAAACGGGACGGACCTCTGCGCGTCGGTTACAGGAACAACATGGATGGGTCTTTCAGAAAGATCGCAAAATCCAAACTCCGCTGGGTGCCCATCGTGTTCATTCTCATGATGGTGTGGGATTTCCAAGTGACTGTGTCCATCCTGGCGCAGGAGCCGGAGATCGCAGCGCGAAAAACATTGGAGGCATTGTGGATTTCGGCTAAAGACCCCAAAATGAATAGGAAAGAGGAGTGTGTGGTCATAACCCGTGAATCGCGCCGCGGCCCCCCCCCTTTATTTTCTTTCCGACTTCCAGACTTTGTGGGTTTTATGATAACTAACATGAGGCTTGAGAAGATATTGAGTCACCGAGGGAATAGAGAAAGGCGATTCTCCACTCATGCGCATTCACTGCAAGCCGGTGGGTCGATTCTCGGCGTCTCCGCGGCGGAGTCAAAGTAGACCAGTCATCTCTAACGATCGATACCGTTAGGTTGTTTACCAGTTTCTCAAAAGGGTCTTCAGTTTTTGTTAAGGCGTTTGGGAGATCAAATCACAACTGTTTCGGACTCTTTCAGCGTCTACGGACAGGACGAGGAGCCGAACGTTGGCGCTAAATGAATACACGCTTAACGCCAGCAACGGGCCCCCAGCCCAGGAATCTTGGTCGGCTTAATACAACATAATTATGACGAACAACTATCCGAACGCTAAAAGAGAGAGGTGCGGTGCGTACGGAGTCGGGTGGCCCTTTAGCGCCTTTTTCGCCCCCGAGACGAACGCTTTGTTGTGAACCTCTCCTCTTTTCTATCTTGCCTCATATTCTGTCGCTTCCTCCAAGGGTGCATCCCAATCCTGCCCCCGAACATTGCGCATAAATGCTCCGGGACCAAGGAGTTCTCTGTCCTTGAAGGAAAATCCAAGGACTCCCAACACGCCCCTCACAAAATTTCCTCCTCCATGGTAATGAGCGCTCAATGCTAAAATTATGAAAAACTCAAAGAAAAGAATCAGAAAGTGTGGGGCTATCAAAAACTGCAACATCCCCTTGTTGAAAACAAAAAAAAGCGTATTCACCTCGGAACCTATTTGATTGGAGATTTTTGGTTTTCCCGTTTCACATGCATTATATGCTCCCTCCTCCCCCGCACCCATTTGCAATGGAAGAATAAGTTTACTAGACCCCTATACACATACACCGAAGAATTTAGTGAAGATAACCTCTTATCTTTCCGTATCAGTTGACATAACCGATTATTACCTGTCACCCAGGTCCATATGACAAGTTTTAAGATTTGGTAGTGTGAAAGATGTACAACCTTGAAGTAAAATGACGGCGGCAACGCTCCTTATCAGTCCTTGTCAGTTCTTACTCCTCCTTCTCACCCATCAGTAATATGCACGTCGCTTCCCCTATAGCTTGTTGGGCATAACTTCTTACTCTTACTATAACGGGCGCCATGAATTAGACGACGCTTCAAATTTAATTCTCCTTATCAGATCCTAACAGTTCTTCTATCCTGCCCATCAATGTGTCCCTGTCCCATAGCCTACATCATTTCTTGGAACCAATGTCGCACCGCTGCTGGGACCGGCGCTATGACTTTGGTGATCCTCCCTTTCTGGTGCTCCTTATCTAATCTTATCAACAGTTACCACTTCGTGTCACCGACAAACGATATCCTCGTCGCACGTGCTATATAACTC
>MU951641.1:0-13880 GCA_036418165.1 Cooperia oncophora
TGATGTCGGAGGCCTTTATTTCGCTGCCGGAAAGAGCTGTCTTTCTTTGAGATTTCGGAGTAGTAATAGTAGAGTAGTGCTAATTTTTGTCCTATTCCTCTAATTACTGCGTATAGATGACAACTCAAATCATGTTCAACTGTGAAACAAGATTAGCGATAGATGATTGTTGAGAGGCCTTTCAGCAGAGCTGTGTCTTCCACACAATACAGTCGTGATCCTTAAAAACGATAAAGCGTAGGACGGCGGCGTTCTTGGAGCGCAGCCAAATTACATTTCTCACCAATTGTAGCGAGCTCAAGACAACGCTGCTCAGCGCCGCGTCGCACGCCCAGTCATTCGTAAGGACCATTACAGTACATTATCACGAAGGGAAAGGATCACCGTTCGGTTTTAGGTTGAATGTATAGCGAACGACGGCAGTCTTGGCTCACAAATTTGCCCCACAGACATTCGACTGGATCCAGCTTACTATGCAATTTATTATACCTACATGTATACTACATTCCTGGCCATTGGCCCCCTGACGCTATTGGTTCTTCTTAACATCTGTGTCGTCTTCACAGTCCTCACCAATAGAACCCCTGAAAGCGGTGAGATTATGAGTTTTTATTGCAAGAAGACAGTAATTCATTACTCACGCATTTTAGACGACTCTGATACTATAAGCCTGATCTTAGTAGTATTCTTCTTCATATTTTGCAACTTTACTGCGTTACTCGTCAACTTCATGGAGATAATTCTTAATAATCCCGTAGGTTCCATAACATACATGTCTGAGCTAATAATTAGCAGCGGAGAACTTCCAGAATATTCTGGTCTACTTTGTGGACTTATCTAATTTATTAGTCGTCATTAACGGGACAGCAAACTTCTTTTGCTATTTGATATTTGGTGCCAGTTTCCGACTAACACTCAAAAAGGTATGGATATTCAAGAGATACCTCTATTATGAGTTGATTTGTAATGCATGCGTTTTAGATTTTGTGCAGCTTCCGTAAGGAGAAACCAAAGATGATTTGGACGATAAATGGGGATGAGAAGATTCCTTCCGCCAATCACACTCTTCTCTGAAGGTAGATTTTTTTCAGTTAGCCTGCTATGCGAAATAGATCAAAATTGTATCGCCTTCTTCACCCTGGAAAGTGGGAAGAACTCTGAGAATGGTGTCACGTTAGCTATTGAAACTAACCCACAATAGTGCCGATCCAGGAAGTGTGTAGCAGTATTGCGGTTTGAATGAAACAAGTCTCAATACCACTGCTCTATCCTTCTCCGGAGGGGTGATTATGTACACGGCACACCCCTGAGATGGAGGAGACGCGGCTGCATACTTTACACGAACATGACGTAGGATGCGTTGTTCGTGAAATATTTCCAATTGATGCAGGTATCGTCCTATCCTGTAGAAGTAGTCATTGATGGAACTGTTATGATGCTGCACATCCCTCCACAATCGCATCTGCCGCCACTTAGATAAAGTACGCCACCGCGAATATTCCATCTCCATCTTGCAGGAGATATACCCGCTGACTCTTTCGAAAGAGGGCCGGTCGGATCGCCCGTCATCGCCGGGCGATCCCTGTGCTTGTGCAGTGGGTACGGGTGATCCTCCTTGTGAGTTGTGCAGCTGGGTACGGCGATCCTCCCTCCGCGGGTATTCGTCCTGAGTAGGTATCCGTCCTGACCGTTTTAAAAGGAGGCCAGGACCAAAAGAGGACTTTGCTTGGTCGAGATCACCGTTTTCAATTTTTTTCGAAAATTATTAAACTTCACCGTTTCAGGTGGTGAAGTCCGCTCCTTCATATAGTGCCACTGGGAACTGCTAGCTGTCAATGAGGTGAGCTGATCGCGGAGATCCGAACGCAGGTGACTGGCCTTCGTGACGGGCCGACCTACCCAAACCACATCACTCATGTTCGACTATGCCACACCAGTGCGCAGGAGCCGACCCGCGCTCGCAAGGCTCGGCGAGTGTGAAAAGTACGTGAGAGTCGATGCAAAGACGGCAGCACTAAGCTAGTCCAAAAAGCTCGCAGCGCATGTAGGATCCATATTGCAATGTTAAATGTTGGAACGTTGACAGGACGCTCATGTGAACTGGCAAGGGCAATGGAGCGCAGACGAGTAGATCTCTGCGCAGGAAACAAGATGGTCCAGTTGTAACTCGAGAGAGATTGGGCATGGCTTTGAAGCCATTCTTTGTGGCGAGCTATAGACTACCAACGGTGTTGCCGTAATCGTCTCTCGACGTCTCCGTGGATCGATAGGTAGCGTCGAGCTTCTCGACAGCTGAAGATTGTTCAAGCTGTCGAGCAATGACTGTACCTTTTGTTTTCTACGTATTTCTACGCAAACAGGATGCCTTGAGAAGTCATTGGACGAGTTCTAGTCTCTGCTTGTGGAGAAGACAGCTGAAATACCGTTGGAAGACCTCGTCTATCGCTGGTGACCTGAACGATGACGTTGGCCCTACAAAAGAAGGTTACAGTTGTCACGATAGTTTCGGTTATGGAACACGTAATCTCGATGGCGATCGCATCCTTCTGGATTATGCAGAAGCCCGTAATCGCCATCGTGATCACAAAATTCCGTGAACGTGATTCATACCTGATCAGCTTCTACAGCGGAAGTGCCAGAACACAGATGGGCTTGGTTCTTGTCAGGTATCGCGATCAGGGGCTTATCACAGACGCGAAAGCCGTGCACGAGACAGTTGCCACGCAACATCCGTTGATTTGTACGGTGAAGATCGCACTGCCCAGATCAAAATAGGTTGAGCATGTGGTTCCGAGAGAATAAAGTGGTGGCACTTGAATGAAAATAAGGCAGGTGTGATCGCTCGTATTTGGTTACCTACCGTCAATGTCGGCTGATCGTGGATGCTGCCAAATCGATAACTCACGCGACTCGCTCCGAACTCGGCACTACGAAGCCTGGAAGACGTAGAATTGACAAGCAGGCATGGTTGTGGACAGACATCGTCAGACTAAATTCTCGCAAGAAGAAGAGAGGCGCTCTCACTTGTCTCTCAGAGACAAGTCAGCTGAAACTGGCGAATATATCAGGATGTGGAGTAGTTCTTGGGCCTCAACGACGAGAAGATGGACAAAAAGGTGCTGAGGCGATGACGCGACTACGCTGAGGAAATTTTCGCAGTAGAATATTCACACACAGCCCTACCTCGTGCCTCACCGATACATGGTCTCGTTCACAATATAAGCGTGAAGTAAGCAGAAGCGACTTTCAAGGACATGAAGCCAGGCAAAGCAACAGACCCTGACGACGTGGCGGCCGAAATATGAAAGTCACACTGCCATATTTTGCTGAAGTGTTGACAAAGTTCCTCGATCAGGTCGTCGTTGCAGAGAAGAATTAAAATATCGTGCAATTCGCCTGCTCTCGCACACCATAAAAATTTAGGAAATTGTTGACATTCGCATCCGTAATATCGCCCAGCTCTCTACCAACCAGAGTGGAAGGGCTGTGGCACCATCGATGCCATAAATGCCGCGCCTCTTTTGCCGGAGAGGCATCGTGAAAATAGAAGCACGTTCATCTAGCCTTCCTTGACTTGGAAAAGGCATTCGATCGTGCTCCCCGTGAAGTTTTATGGTACCCCTTACGACAGCACGGCGTTTCCGAAGAGCTGATCGAGTGGGTGCGCGTCCTGTAATCCAGCTAACGAGTATCGCGAGAACCTCAGCAATCATTTCGATGGAGTTCCCCATCACAGTGGGGGTGACCAAGGTTTTGCGCTCTCCCCGCTCCTCTTCGTTGCCGTCTTGGATGCATTTCAGAGACCTTCAAAGTCGCCTCCATGAACGCTTTTGTACGCTGACGATGTGATGCTCCCCTGCGACGACAATAATACCTCAAGTGACAGGTGCAAACCTGATCGGCGCTCGGCGAACTTCGGGCTCAGATTCAATGTCAAGAAAACCGAGTACCTGACAAGCTACTCAAGTGAGTCCGCCTCCTTCAAGATAAGTGGCTGTAAGCTGACGCGTACGACGACATTTAGACAGCTCGGATCTATAATTTCGTCTGATGGCAATCCGGACACGGAAGTGAGTGCGCTGTGAATGCGGCCTGTTCTGAATGGCGCTCGGTGACTGTCGTTTTCTGCGATACGAAGCGCCAGCGAAATATGCTGTTCGACTGGTCGCAAATATTGGTGCTGAATGCTGGCCTACAAGGAAGTTGAGGCCCGCTTCCGAGCGATCTAGATGAAAACACTGCGCTGGATGGCCGGCGTCACAAGTATAGATCGCTTCCGCACTGACGACATTGACGACAGAGATTGACGTTGCTCCAGTAGCCGAGAGAGAGTGCGAATCTCGCCTCCTGTATGGTCACAAGCTGCGCACAAATTTTGATACAGTCCGTAAAACTGGTCTTGAGCTTGAGATACTCAAAAAACGACCTAGAAGACGCCCCGAAGCGATGGCTAGACCCGTTGCATGCGGACTGAGTTCTTGGCACCCCTCCCGACCAGGCATACAATCGAGAGAAGTATCGTAGAACAATAAAAGAGCGGTCTTCAGCTCAGAAAACGCTGAAGCATAAAAAAAGCCAAAATAGAAGTTCAGCAAATAAGCTCCTCTGCAATACCACTCGTGACAGGCAATCTTCCGAAATTTTTAGATACACTTCCTTCACTGAAGAGAATTCAGACGATATGAATCTGCTGTGCCGACATCTAACCCACACACCATTTCTACTTTATTGTAAAGAGCGTGGTCGAACATAAGCAACCCAGCGGACTCTGCACTCCTAAGTCCATCCTGATATTTCCGGAAGGCGTGCTGGTTTCGGCCATAACGCCCGTTCTATACGTAGGTCGTGGAAATAGGAAGTACAGTCGGCCGTGAGCAATATCAATATGAGTTGCACAGTAGATGAACACATTCCATTTTTATTACCTGCATCACAACGCCAACGATGAGCGATTAATTTGCCATTAACATGCAATCCACCTGCTAAGGTTGCATGAATGACTGCAGATGCCAATATTTGGGCTGCGTTCGTTGAATATCTTCACAAACTACTTCATCATTCGTTCTCATCAGTGGTTAAAAGTTGAAAAGCAAAAAATAGTCAAATATCACTGCGACGCATAATGCGTGCAATATTAGCTGTTCTGATTTCCAAACTTCCTGTTCAGCACGTACACATCTCCCCCCCCCGCTCCTCGACTTCAACATTATACACAGTAGGATAGTGGGATGTGTGGGATGTGGCTAATTTTCGTTCATTTTCTAGTGCTCTAGTGCTATCAGAGAAGTGATGGCTGGAGGGAAAGTTCGCTTACTGAGAGGCTTTTTTACTTGGCAGTGTAGTGGTCACAGATGTCGTGAGAATGTCCCCTTTCCTTTCTTATCAATTGGTAAGATTGCCATTCACCCGTCAATAGTGTCGCTATCACTAAAACTCTATAATTTGGTAGTGTAAAGGCTCCAGCATTTGACTGAACAACAACTGCAACGTCTTTATCAGGCCCTATCAGCTGTTATCACTTCCTCACCCGCCGTCGCCGTCTCCACCTTCCCCTTGATATCATTTGCTGAAATCAACGCCTAACTGATGCTGTGTCCCGCGTTATGAGTATGTTGACCTTTCCATTCTAACTTCCCCTTATCAAATCTTATCAGCAGCTAGCAGTTCTTGTCACCCACATATTCCTGTGCCATAACCTATATCATACCTTGGAACAAACGCCCCAGTGTTCCAGTCGGACCGCCCCTCTGCTTCCTTCCCTTGCACATGCTCAGATCGGGCTGAGCACGCGCAGGGGAAGGAAGCAGAGGGGGGGCCTCGGCACCCCCCCCCCTCGGCTCCACCCCACCCTGCCCCCGCACGAGCACACGTCCAGCTGCCACGCCAGCAGCTCGTGCAATGGCTCGGAGTGTACCGAATGGTTGTCTTATATAGCGGAGGCTGTTATCACAATCAAAACATTGGATTGATACTTCCGCACCGATCGGTTACCCTGTTTGCCTAGCTAGGGGAGTGTGGTAGTCAGTGTCGGAATTGCAGCGGATGGAATAAAATGGAAATATGCATCTACCAAATGGGTGTACCATAACTATACTTAAGGTTACATACACACCTACCGTTTATCTACCAATAAATAAAACAATAAGTAAAAGGTAAATAAACAAGTAAGTAAATACACCGAGTGCAAGGTTTCCGATTTTGGCCTCCATCTAGTAAGGCACATACACTGTTCACTGCGGGTATGCCACTCTCAAGTGTTTCTTATCCGCATTATGAGCTATGCAGCAAGCACCACTCACTCACTACTTCTGTGTCTCTACCTCCTTTCATCTGGCAACCCGCTGCTGATCACCGCCGAAGGATGCGGGATAGTGCATGGTTTTGGTCGGCCTTGAGGGAACAAGGGTTCTCGTAATTGTTATTTCCGATTCCGATGACTTAAAGACAGCCACCGCGCTCAAGTAGTACATGGTCGTCCTTCCTTGTGCAAGTAGTTCAGCCCCCAAGCTAGACTATCCCACTCTCGCGACTCCACAGCGAGCGAGGAGCGAGCTACAGCCGCTGAAAGTTCTAGTTCTAACGCCCGCACAGCCCACTTGCTAGATGCCCTCTGACGGAGGGCCGCTCAGTTGTTCTTTGTTGGGGCGGCGGGCATTAATCGGAAGTGCATGTCCTTTTTGCTGACCGCGCTGGTGCCAATAAGTAATTCTGCTCTCCTTTATTACATTTTATTCATTAGGAGCACATTCAGTCAAATGCAACCCATCTTGCAAGGTAAAACGCGTAAAAACCGCGAGTGGAATTTTCGTAGTGCGGACGCCGGGTTTTTGAGTTTTTTTTTGAGGGTTTTTCGCCCCCGGTTTTGTTGTTTTTCATATTCTTTTCTTTGCATTGGATGAATTTTCGTGATATTTTTACTGAGACATGCGAAGGAGCAATTTTAGCCAGGGGTTGCATAGAGACCGCAGGGCGTTGTGATGTCAGGAGCAATTTTGTTTGTGGTGTTCTTGAGAACTCTCCTTGCTTTTTTTCTTCTTTGGGGAATTACTTATCAGCTACTGTTTCATAACTGAACAGCAAGTATCCATGACACTTTAGAACTGTCTTTGAATGGGTAGCAAAGGATTTCCTGAATACGTACACACAGTGAACCATTTGACCACACGCGCCGCCTCTGTTCATATACAGACACCTCTTCAGGACACGTTAGCAAGCAAGGAGTATGTATGCTTTTGCAGCTCGAAAATCCATGGGTAAAGCGCGACCCACTCTCGGCGAAGCGTCCCGTGCACTGACCACCTCAATTCCTCACCTTTACTTCTCTAAGAATCCTGCTGAGGCGTTTGTTCAGCTACTCCTTCCATTCCAGAATGCGAGAATCAAGTGATGAGAAGAAAGTGCCAATCTCAACAAAGGGAAACTCGTCCGACCATGTCTTTTCCTTCGCCATTGCACGTCCAATTGCGATTGCGAGGAGCCCTGAATGGGCGCTGCTATTTTTTTCTGCTTTTTCTTACCTTTTCGTTTTTCTCTATGGGAAATTGTCAACCCTATTTGGTTCGCGCAACTAACGGTCTTTGGGCATGGGCGTATCGTTAATTAATGGTGTAAATGCTGCGCACGTTATTCCTTTGGCGTCTCCTTCGCGACTTGTCACTGTCGCCGAGGTGAAACATGAATCCGCGACATCCGCGACGGGTGAAGGAGTCGTATTCGGTCTGCCTGAGGAGGCGGAGGGTTCATTTACAGAACCCCAGCACTCGGCGCTGCTAGCGGCGCTGTAGTTTGTAGCGCTGGTGATGCGTTCGGAAGTGGCGCATGTCGTGGAGATGTCGATCAGCACCTCTGTGCTGGAGTTTCTACTCACCATTCAAAGAGGGTGTGCGGGAAAAATACCGACCTTTCTATATGGAAATATTGGACTTTAGAGAGGCTATAACGAAAATTCTAGTTTCCATCTCCATGAAGATCTCCATTCTATATTACTTCTCGATGAAGTTTTAAATCCATCGAACGGTGAAGAATACTTGCGCCTCTCAAAAATTTCCACTTTTTTTTCCTGACCAGTCGGATCGCCCGGGTGATGTCGAGCTCTTCTCATTCTCTTTAGCTAACTTGGATTCGCCAGGAACGGGACTTGCCCATTCACAGCTGCTCATACTGCGCTGTTCTTGATCGAATCGTAATAGATGGAGCAACCCAAGTGCGAGCTCACGTCCAGCTGCCACGCGAGCAGCTTGCTGCGTGCTCCTACTCAAGCGTGCGCTACCCACCCCTCTCCACACCCCTCGGTCTCCCTCACCTGCAAGTTCTCAGATCCGGTGGAGCACGTAGACGGCACGGGTGGGATGCAGGCTTACAGAGGTTACACGCTATTTCCTCCCCTTCCACACCACCACGATCTCACGTGAGCTGCCAGCTTGCGCAATGGCTCGCAGTACTCAATGGTTTTCCTGTATAGTTGAGAGTATTATCACAATGGAACCAGCATCTCAGTTTGTTATTTATTATGGACTAGCTCCAGTTTTGCTAGCGGTTGTATGCCCTTTTCTTGCTGCCTGCTCCTACTCAAGTGTGCTACGCATTCCCCCTCTCTCCGCCCACCGTGCACAGTCACCCGACCTCTTCCTCGTGCCTCCCTCTGTGCTCAGGTCTAGCTGAGCACGTGCAGGGGAAGAAAGCAGAGGGGGGTTACTTTATAGTCTCCTCTCAACCCCACACTACCCCGCACGAGCGCGCGTCCAGCTGCTACGCCAGCAGCTCGCGCAATGGCTTGCAATGTACCAAATGGTTGTCCTATATAGCGAAAGCTGTTATCGCAGTCAAAACATTGGATTGATACATCTGCACCAATCAGTTTCTGGTTTGTGTAGCGGCCGTGATCTCCTACCAGTAACGTGTTCGAAACCGTGAAGCATTTTGCGGTTAGAAGGCGTCATACAAGTGCTTTTGTGGGGTGGGTTGGTTTGATGAATGCTCCTAGATATTAGGATACTCATTCGATAGAATTCGCATAACACACAACAATACAGCAATAATACTTACCGACGTCTCCCCCCCCCCCCTTCATAACAATACATACTGATGAACACTGCAGATAGCTCCACACACTCCACAGTCACTAAGGGGGGGGGTGTCGAACGGATTTCCTTTTTTGAGCGGGGTCGTACCAACGTGATACTTGATCCTGCCTTCGCCGTAGTGGAACTGTCCCCGCTCTTGAACAGGCACGAGTCCTAAAAGTTATTGCGACATTCAGAACAGACCTGTGACAGATGCTTTAAGACGCTTTTTAGGTGAAGAGCTGAAATCCGCCTTCGTTCCTGAACTTCTTCAATCTCTTGGGAAGACAGTTTTCTGGAGCGCTGATCTTCCTATTGATATCACAACGGTGACGAAGAGATATGGCTTCAGATGCGGCTCTCGGGTTATTTTTGCGATTCCTACTCTTGAATAGAAGACGTTGTCTTTGATGTTACACATGTATAGGCAGAGTTTCAAGCTATTAAGTCATATTTACACTGCATTTGATCCACTGAACATTCGCTAGTAAAAAGCACTTAGAAAGATTTGGAGGCATTGTGTCGTTATGCAGATTATATTGCTTGTTCATAAAAAATGCAAAATGATAGTAACAAGATGCCACTTTCAACGTTGACACTTCCACAAATATGGCCACTTCCTCGTGTAATTCCAACCAACTAATTGGTGGTGACACTGTGTGTGTTTTCACAGCTGATTGACTAAACAGAATACTGCGTTGTCACATGGAATCAACCGGGCCCTGTTGCGATACCTCTCATAGTACACCATCCGCAGCGTTTCCTTTGTCGGTTCTGTCGCAGCTCGGATATTCCTTATTAGAGTATGGGCCGAAGTTACGGTCTTAAAGAACCACTTGTGAAGGATAAGGTAACAGATTGAGGTCTGATTTATAAGCAGCAGGTTACCGACGAAATGGTGTTGAATAATGCGTGCTTCCATCTCATTCAGCAAAAATAGGTCTACAAAATAAGTAAACGGTGGCCCATCGAACCGTGATGCGGAGGAGCCTCTTCGCATCGCAGCGGGCTCACAGAGGAGTAGCCGTGGGCGTGACTAGGCGCTATGTCTAATGAAGGACCGCTCTGCAATGGTTAAGCCACTTTTTATTGCTCGTCCACATTCTTTCACCAAGTAGCATAACTTGGCTCAAGAGCACACCCCGCGCTAAAGCAACTAGTGGTCGTCCTCCCTTGTGGAAGTGATCCTGCCTGCAAACTCGAATATTGTCCCATTTCCGCGACTCCACAGCGAGTGAGGAGCAAGCTGCAGTTATCGAAATTCCTAGTCCTGAAACCTGTTCAGTTGCACCGCCCACCCAGCGAAGACCCACTTCACGCGTAACGCCGTGGTGCTCAGTTGTTTTTTTGTTGAGCAGCTGGTCGAAATGTGTGTCCATTTTTGCCGTCTGGGCTTGTGCTCATGAGAAATTCCGCTTTTCTCCACTACTTTTTCTTCATTAAGAGCACATACAGTCAACAGCAGTTCATCTCGAAAGATGAGGCTGTTTCAAATCAGCAATTACACAAGTGGTTGTGCAAAAGCTCTCTGTAATCTTCCTGCGTAGAGTTCTCAAAATCTGTGTTAGGGTCTGCTGCAAACTTCGTTTCAGCGTTTTAGTTATTTTCTTTTTCTTCTCTTTGCGTTGGATACTATTTAGTCCTGAAAGATGCCAAAAAACGATTAGGGAGCCAGGACTGCACAAGCATCGCAGGGCGCCGAGTGACCGAAAAACTCGCACACTGAGAGACTATTGGGTAGCGAATTTGTTCATGATTACTTGGAGATTCTTACCATTCTTTTTTTTTTGTGGAATCACTCATCAGATACTGGTTCATAATTACCAACTATCATGTTACTTGGTCGCGGGACTCGTCTAATCACTTCAGCTTACGACGGACGTGACCTAGGGCGGTGTAGCCTAGCTCGAGACTCTTCATTTCCCTTAAAAAACGAAAGTTGTTAGAAAAAGGATGCTGTTGGTTGCCATATGTATTGATGAACCGCACGACATCACTTGTAACAGCTAAACAAGAGTCTAGAAAAAACTGCTTAAAATTAAAGAAATCATGTACAAGTTGCTCAGGAGCGCTTACTAGAAGCATGAAGGTTTGCTAAAAATTAAGTGCGCACTGAAAAAAGGGTATAAACTGGAAACAAAATCGGGGTTTTCTCGGAAGGGTCGGCACCCTCAAAATTCGGCCAATTCGGCTACAAGAAAATTAGTCGAAATCGTACCTGTGTTGCCACGGCTCCGAATAGCGGATGCACCATAAAGGAATATCATATAGCAGAGTAACACGAATACGAGTAGTTGCGCACAGTCCGATAAAACAATAGCTTATCTCCAACAATTCAAGAATCGACTTCAAACTTACTAGGGAAGGTCGTCAGGTCGAAGTGGCCATTTGTAATGAGATGTAGCTCACTAGACGTGGTTTTGGACGCTGATCTCGAATCTGCCTTCGAAATTTGCAGAACGATTCTCTGAAAGGAATTATGAAGGTTTGTTAGAATTAAATGAAGGAAAACGAAGGTTCAAATTTCTAGATGGAAACTTCTTTTGCATTTTGTGGGGAATGTCTCTTTTAAGTCTAGAAAACACTCAAACGCCAAATGGGTGCCATATTCGTGTTCAGGGAGCAAAACTACCCTTGGGGACAGGTTTCTAGCCAGATGTGAGGTTTTGACCTAACTTTGAAAAGTGCGGTAGCAGTTGATCGAATGATGGTCACCAATAGTTCCAGGGCCAGTCTCTTGTCGATTGCTTGTCTTTGGACGGAATTTGCTTTTAGATACCAGGAAAACTGGAGCAGTAACAAAATGAATGCGTAAGAAGTGGCAAGACGTGCAACTGAATAGGTGTGAACATCAACTGAACTAACCCATGGATGCTTCACTTTTCGAAGTCAGGTCAAAATGCCAGATTTGGCTAGAAACCTCTACCTAGGCGTAGTTCGCCCCCATAAATACGAATATGGCACTCGCTCAGCGCGAAAACGCCTGCACTGCGCGCCAAGGGCACCTGTACATCTCCTAGATCATAAGGCACTAAGCGCGCCAGTAAGCGAACACAAACTGTTTTTCAGGCAAGTCAAGGAGAGCGCTAATGTAGTAGTGACGCCACAACCACTTTTTGCCACGTTTGCGCAAGAAGCAAAAAAGTTAAGCTCAGCAGGGATCCGATCCCATGACCTGTTGCGTGGTAAACGCGGCTCCATAACTCCGTTCAGAGAATCGCTTTGCAAATTTTGAAGGCAGATTCGAGATCAGCGTCCAAAACCACGTCTAGTGAGCTACATCTCATTACAAATGGCCACTTCGACCTGACGACCTTTCCTAGTTAGGTAATAAAACAATAGCAAAAAGTAACAAAGATAGAAACCGGTACGCGAACATTGAAACGACGACTTGAAATGATAGAACATCTCCCCCCTCCTCCCCTATACGACCGGAGTGAGTGAAGTACTTGGAGTGATGAGCGGCGTCCGGGGGTGATGAATGATACAACTTGTGGGTCTGAGCCCACTTTTTGGGCCCGGTGTTTTTCTCCCGCCAATGGTGGTTTTTTTCGTGTCAGTACGCTGTACCGTAATTTTCGAGTTGGAGCGCATTTTGTGTCCGCATCTCCACAATCGATCGCGTCACCTCGATACTAGAAGCGTGAGGGTTATATGATAATGACAGACCGATGCTAGCGAATACTTGGCCAGAGAATAAATTCGTAAATGGTACTATCCATCCTACTGGCCCGATGTTACTCCTTAAGAATACAGCATTACTCAGTATTACTAATTGTTGAGGGCCTTAAAATTTACTCGGTTATGTTGCACACGCTAAGTTGTTTCGTCCTTATATTACAACTGAAAATGGCATACATGGGCAGTAGTACGGGACTCCCCTATCAAGATCTTCTCGGAATAGTTGCGCTATCGTTGCAACACCCTTTCTCGATCCACGGGAAGCTAGTCGTTTTCGACACTGAAGCCAACAAACATTTCTGTGCCTCCAATTTGGCGGTGACGTATTTTGGCAAGTCGGCACAGGTTCCACTCAGCGTCGTGCTTCTCCAGTTTCCGGCTGTTGTCGCTGAAACGAGCGGCTTTCACTACAGCGGTTGCCTTCTTCGCAGCACTATTCGCTTCGTGGTACTTCCAGCAGTTATCAGCCGACTTGATCCTAATCACATAAACAGATCTCCTTTTCTCGCGAACTAGCGCTTGGACGTTTTCAGTGAGGTCTACTTGTCAATTTGACGCCACCCACGCTTGGTTATGCCGAGTCCAAAGGAGCCACCTTGACTATCGATTCCACGGCTTCTGTCCAGGTTTCCTCGACAGCCGTAACCCTCAGTAATCCAATGCATGAAATCACAGCTGCCTACTGCTCTTAGCTCTTAGCTTAGAGTGGTCACTATTAATCCTCTCGAGATCGCATCGCTCAATTTGTTTCGCCAAAGCGTGTCTATGCTATGATAGACCCGCTATAGAAGATGATGAGGTGGAAATCGCGTTCACAGAACTCGTGGTCAGAATGAGGATATTATGCATGTCTGCATGTTCAAAGGCTCACTTACAATCGATCCGTAACGAACAACTCGCAAGTGGCGATCTGCCATCTGGTCCCTGCACTGTACTGACATCAATTCTTCTGCACTACTGCTTCTGCCGGTCGACTGGGTGCCCCATCAGCGTACTAACGTTCAGCGCTGCAACGCGAGCCTTCCTAGTGACTCACCGAGCTTTATTAGTGCGAGTCGGCGGCGGACGTCGTAGGATTACTTCGCAGTACATTTGCCATAGGCATGTTCGGTGTGACATGGGGTATTCGTCGATTGA
>MU951642.1:0-19598 GCA_036418165.1 Cooperia oncophora
GTCGGGGACGAGCAAGAGAATCGTAAATTGCCGCTTCGTCGCGCGCGGCAATGGGCGCGACGTTTCCTTAATTTGCACTACCCTTTCGATTGGAGCATCGGATTTCATGTAGACAAGGACATGGTAGACACTTATGTCTATTTTTGGTCATACATTGTCTATTCTCGACCAATACCACCTAAAATCGTCGTCATTAGCGGGCGCGACGTCCACTGACGCGGCGAATTACGATTCACTTGCCACATACCCTGCGACCTCTAAAACCCATTGAGCGTGTGGGGGGTGGGGGGTTAAGGGGAGGAGGCGAGAGGAGGAAGTCGTCCTTGACTATCAGAAACTATCAAAATAGTAAATTTGGGACCCCATCCGCCAACAAGGTCGATTCTAATACGCTACACTTCCAAGCCAACAGAAAGCATGGATTGAATTGTACATATGATATTCATGTGTCAACAAAGACTTGGAGCAACTCTGTAGCAGGCATTTTTCAGTCAGGTACCGTAATCCTTTTCGAGTGTATTTTTGTGCTAGTCCCGCTGTACTACTCCATGGTTGCTGCCAAATGGATCAAGAGTACTTCTAGTGAGTACTGTTGCTGAAACTCTGTACGGGGACATCGATACATTTTGTTGCATATTTATTTCCAGAGGCGGTTAATGTACTGTCAACTGTGAAATCACCGAAAAAGCTCAGCGAAGGACGTATTAAGAAACTTCAAATTGACCATGGTCAATCGGTGTCGTCGTTTACACCGGCCGAGGTGGAAATGAAGGTCAAAGCACGAAGGGTTAGCACATCACGTTACCTTCTAGCAACTAGATTCTCAGAATGTCTTATCAATCATTTCAGCATGAACTCGGCGACTCCAATATTCAACTCTCCAGCAGGGATTCCACCTCCGTCAAAATGTGACTGATGCACCTGAAAATCGTTATTTATCGGTATTTTCACTTTGTCTAACCACGACACCATCTTAAAAGTCTAATGTTCTTTTCAACAATGACAAAGTGAAAGTGCGGGTTGATAACTAGTAATAATGAGAAAATGAAGAATTTTGAAACAAATCCCGTCTTTGCTCACGTAGTTGCTGTGAGAATAATGGTAGTGCGGAAACAATACCCATATGTCTTTCTGTGCGCATCCTTGAAGCAGCGCCATCCCTTCCGCCGGGGTCTTGACTCTAGTGAGGTGCTTCATAATGACTACTCCACCGTAGCTTGTCCAGGATATCGAAAGCCCATTGTTTCAACAGCTGGACAGGGGCATCTCGGCATTTAGTCTCTATTACCCTCGTACTTGGCCCTGCCCTACAGCATTCAACGAGGTTATTAGGTTTGAGAAGAGACCTCCACACTGAACAACTTGAAAGAGTGTAGAATACTGGGTGTGCGTTACCTGATTACACAATCTGGTACATACCAGTTCCTCTAGACACTCTCAAAACACTAGCGACCGGCGCCGATCGATATCCGTCTATGGCTGGTCGGCTCCCCTCTATAGCATTGGAGCGCGGTTGCAATGCTCGTTGCCTGCTCGCGTACAGGGGCTCATCACTAAGTCTGCACACGATGCCTTTGCTGTGGTGTCGAGGGAACAGAGGCCTAATGGGTTTTCCCATTGTGTTCTCGCGTAGTATGCACGGAAATCACCACAAAGGCACATGGCCCGATAATTTGGTACTCGGTTCAAAATGCTAGCAAAGTGCTATGTAGCGGGGAAATGGCGAAAAAACGAAGCGAAATGGTATAAAACTTGCGAAAGTTACCCTTCATCCTACTAATATAATCGCGCTGTGTGTGTGTGTGTGTTGTGTGTGTGTGTGTGTGTGTGTGTGTGTGTGTCACGAAATTCATAGCGAGCGTCGCAGAAAAGATAGGATGACAGTTCCAAGAAGTGATATACATGGCAGGACGGGAACACTTTTGGTGGGTGTCAGGAGGTGATAACACTTGATAAGATACGATAAGGGGCCGTAGAAGGGGGAGGGTGACTGAATTCGTAGCGCAAGTTGCAGCAGGTGTGGGACCGTGATTTCAAGGAGTGATATACATGGCAGGACGGGAACGGTGCGTGACAGGAGGTGATAACACTTGATAAGATTCGATAAGGGGCCTTAAAAGGGGAGGGTGACCGAATTCGTGGCAAGTTGCAGCAACGGCGGGACCATGATTTCAAGTACTGATATGCCGTAGGGTGGGGCTGGCAGAAGCTGATAACAGTTGATAAGATCCGATAAGGGGCCTCGGAAGAGGAGGGTCATCAAATTCGTGGCGCAACAGCAACAGTGGGAACTCAGATCCGTGAGGTGATATAGGGTGTGGGACGGGAACATTATTGGCGGGCGACAGAAAGTGATAACAGTTGATAAGATACGGTAAGCGGCCTCGGAAGGGGAGGGTCATCAGATTCGTAACGCAGGTTACAGCAACAGTGGGACCTCTGATCCGAGAGGCGATACAGGGTGATATGATAGTGATACGGGACGGGAGTGTTATTGCGGGTACGGAAGTGATAGGAGCTAAAATTGACAAGGTAGCATGGGAAAATCCGCTTCACCGCTCACAACAACAATGCGATCGATATGACTCAAGTATAACGATCTCAGTGATTCCAACAGAACTCATTCCTCACTGCTTATTAGTAACGACGTCGTGTACGACCGCTAAGCCAGCTCTATTCCAAATGCATGTGGTTTGTTTACAGAGATGTTATGAACAGCAGCAACTGACTTTATCACTCTTACCACAATTATCTTCCATCAGCAACTTCAGTGAGGGCCATTTAAAGGGTTCCACTGCTGAATGCGGTAGTGCATTCCAAAGCAAGACGCTTTAGGAAGACAGATTGCATAAATTATAGGCTGCTTCAGTGGCTGTCCAAACAGGCTGCACTATTTCCGTGTAGGTTATGAACGTACCAGTCGGATCGCTGGCTAAGGCCGGCTTTCCTCCTGTGATGCGGGGGGGGGGGGGGGGCGCTGCTGCGTGCTTCTGACAACAAGCGCTGCTTTTCGTGCTTGGCTGATGCACGAAGATTTCCTTTGACAAAGTGCAGGTTGGTCAGTCGATTCCTTAACCTTAGCATGCGGCCAAATCCATGTCAGCAGAAGGAGGAGGCCGGCCCGGCGAACAGCCGGGGCGATCGCTGTTTTTCATCGACTCAGAAAGCCGCGCGGCGCAATTTTGTTTTTTTTCGATGTCTCCCGCAGGCATCGTGCCATTAACGAGCTGTACGATGGAAGCGGCTGCACGTATGGTAAATGAAGGTGCGCCAGGTACGGTGGCATTCCATTTCTGGGCGGGCGGGCGCGGTGGGGCTTCGGGTCGATATGTTGCAGGCTTTTTGTGGAACCGCCACAAGGTATCTCCCTTGGAAAAAGAGCTACGCAGCGCCTGCTCGGGGGCACGGAATTCCGTCTTGCCGGGCGTATTAATCCTACTCGTCTCAAGAATCTATCGTATCAACTGCCTTTGAAGGCAACGCAAGCGATAAGGAGTGTAGAGAGCGATATTGAAATATGGAAGAAGTTGCCAAGTGACTTGTCTGTGATAAAACTGTCAAAAGAAACGTCGGAAATGCCTTCAATAGGACGACTCCAGCCCTCATGCAGTTGTGCGATTAAACCGGCGAGAGACTGCGTCTTCGACGAGTCCAGGTCGATTTCTTGTAATGAAGGCCCGGAGACCCATAGGAACGTAAAGGCATCCATCTATGCTTCCTGTCCGCTGCGGTTCTGGAAGGCGGGACTTTAAGGTGCAGGCCGGAGGCGGAGTCAGTGGAAAAATGAGGTGACACCGAACACTTTCCATCTAACCCCCTTCACCTTACGACTTTCCCCCGCGAAATTAACACAAGGTTGTCCATTGCGGACCACACTAAATTCACACACGATCTTTTGAAGTTTCATAGGTCATCGCAGACCGTTCCTTCGAGAAGTAATTGAAGGACATAAATGTGAAAAAAGCAGTTCGTAGCGGTGACTGGAAAAAAATGGTGGTGTAGAACAGTAGTAGAACAGGAACCAGGGGAGAAATCACATGGAAGAGAAGTGATAAGTAGAATAGAGGGCAGGTATAGTATAAAAATGAAAACCATACCAGCAGAGCTATCCGAGTATAGGTCCGCAGTCCCTATCACTTCTCTTCCATGTGATTTCTTCCCTACTTCCTGTTCTACTACTATCTGTAGGACATGCTACGGCATCGTATAACACCCAATGACGCGTGAACGACGAGGAATTTATACGTCTCATGGCATACATCCTATCTGCGCCATCTTTTCGATTCTCTCGCATGTTCATCGTTCAGCTCTCCAAAAAAAATGAGAACTTTCGCTTATATAGTCCTCATCATTACGTGACGACGGTTCAGTGGGCTGCGTTTGGGCGCGGGTGGCCAAACCCGCATCCTCACGCAGTATTTAAGCAAATGATATGACTGTATTATATCCTCCGTATTACTCGTTTTCTACCACTTTTTGTCGCATACGCGTTTCAGCAAAAAGGCTGAGAACGGCTTCAACAGTGTGCAACTCAATAGGGACTGACAGACCGCGCCCACCAGTCCGCAATGATGAGAACTGTACATAACAAGGAATGGGGTCGTTTTACGCATGTCATCTAGCTAGTCGCTTTTCAAAACGGTTTACCACGTGGTGCGTTCATGAAACATGAACGGACCACAGAAGAGAGGTTCATTTTTACCAGCGCGTTTTGGAATGCTAAAAGAAAACGGCTATTATGATGACAAGACTATGCCTTTAAAGAACTTTTGCTCCCTTATCTGCTAGCGCGCATACCTGAAACGCTTGTCTGAAAAAAGCCTTCTCCAAAAACCCCCAAATATTTTGTCCAAAAAGCTGAAAGCTTTCTGTCAGTGAATTGGTCATCGCTTCGCTGGGCTTCTTATAATCCCTCCTTGAAGATCCTCAGAAGCCGCTGGAAAACGAAGCACTCGTCCCCAGGCAGATAACCCGCAGTAAGGTAAATGCGAGTTCAACGAGTATATTATGCGCCTGGCAGAAGGGAATTCCGCACTTCGAAGCAGGCGCTGCGTAGCGCCTTTTTCTAGTAAGGAACCTTTATAAGCCTATCAAGCTGCAACATATACCGGACGCCTGCAACTGTCCGAAGCCGGAGTTCTTGTGGCTCGCATCGCTTCATTTGCGAAGTAAAATGTGAAGCGAAGGGATATGAAGCGGCTGCGGTCTGCATGGATATATGGGTACATGCGTGCAGCCATACCTACCGTAGCTGTTCTCGGCAAGGTGCCAACGGGAAGCTCGATCAAAATTGCTTTTTGAGTCTAAAAAAACAAGGCTTTTCTTCGAGCTCGGATGTGAATAAACAAATTCCTTCATGGAGACGTGCAAGGCGCATTCTGTGAAAAGTGGTACCCACCCTCTAATTTCTCCCGTGACGTTTCACATCGAAGACGTGCAAGACGCATTCTGTGAAAAGTGGTCTACCCATCCTCTAGCTTCTCCCGTGACGTTGGTGACGCCTCATAAGACGCGGAATGTTCGAATACATAACGAGCTGGACTGCAAACCTGATTGAATATTATGCACTAGCCCCTTCTAAGGCTCCTCGTGGTATCCATCAGCTGTTATCACTGCCTGCCACCCACCACTACCTTACTACTTGGTCCAACGTCCCGTGCTGCTTGGTCGGTTCTATGAATCAGGTGACGCCACTCCTTCTGAGAGCTTGCTCCTTATGGTATCTTATCAGCTGTTATCACTTCCTGCCACCCACCAATAATGTTGCCATTCCGCCCCCTCTTTCACTTCTTGGAACCAACATTCTAGCCTTACGGTGACGCGCGTTGTAAATTTGCTGACCTTGCCCTTATAAGGCTGCTTATCAGCTCCCATCAATTGCTATCACTTCCTGCCACCACCAATAGTATTCTTGCTCGACTCCCTACATCACCCATCAGTTTGAGCGCTCTATAGCTGTTTTGAAGGAAGTTATGAATTTCCGGTCAAGACACATACATACACAAACACACATCCCAAACCCAGAAAAAAAACCAACCTTAGGCGGATTATGTATAGTAGGATACTTGCTGCTGCACAATCTTCGGAGAGGCGTCACGATCATATCAAAGCTGATTTTTATCGTTCATCTCGTCTTGCTGAGATAAAGCAAAGCGAAGCCATTTTGTCATTCCCAAGAACCATGAGCGGCTTCGAAGGTGGGTCGAGCTCGTGAGGTCGAGGCAGTTGATTTTGACAAGTCGAATACTCCTCCAGATCAGCATTCCATTCCAGGTATGGGTGAATATGGCACAGAAGCGTGGTTCGAATTCACCTTTGAAGATATTGTTCCATGGTGGAGAATAGGACTACCAAGTAATCTTCATTTAATACCAATTCCACAGAATACGAACTATGGGCGGGGGGCGAGTGGTTTTACAGGTAAGACTGCATTTCTGGAGCTGTTCAAGTTGATGATCAATAGGGATGAGAATTTTTGGCATTAACCTAAGGGAAAGGGACGTGTAGATCTAGCAGTATATCACGCACACTACGCCCAAACCAGTTAGTTCGCGCATTCTTACGGAAAAGAGAACGGGGTAGACTAGCACTATTGCGCAAAACAAGTTATTTCCGCAATTCTTGCGAAAATAAAGTGGAAACCAAAAGTGTCGTCAAATTTCTTTCCTTGAACTGCCGTAAGCAAAGAAAGTGCTTTTCGGGGGCTCAGCGCCTTGACGAGAACTCCAGCAATCGAGAATTCACCAGAACATGCATTCCTTTCACCGTGAGCCAGCGAACAAAGCAGGAAATTTGACAGTAATCGCTGTCGGTCTTTGCGACAGTTCCTTGTGCTTTTTTACTGACAGGTCACCTACCACCTTCACATTCGTGCTTGAATCCTACTACATACGATTTTTAGTCGCGAAATGCACCTTTGAACACTTTGACAAAAATTCATTCACCAAAAATAGAATCCTACTATATATAATCCGCTAAGTTTGTCTGTTGGTGTGTGTGTGTGTGTATGTTTGTGTGTCTGTATGTGTGTTGACCGGAAATTCATAACTTCCTTTGAATTAGCCGCAGAGACTTCAAACTGATAAGTGATGTAGGGGTCGGGCAGGAACACTATTGGTAGGTGGCAGGAAGTGATAAGAGCTGATAAGATACCATAAGGGGTCTTAGAAAGGGAGGGTCACCAAATTCATAACGCGCGTGACAGTAGCGGCAGAACGTTGGTTCTAAGAAGCAAGACAGGGAGCAGGATGGGAACATCATTGGTAGGTGGCAGGAGGTGATGAGAGCCAAGAAGATACCATAATATCCTGTTTCAAGAGGGTGCCTCCGAAGTTCACAGCACGAGTTATAGCAACACTGGGGAACTGCTTCCAGCAAGTCATTCAGAAGTGGTTAAGGAACATTGGTGAAGGGAGATAAGTTGTGATATAGTTTGAGAAAAGGGCTCATAAGGGTCAGTATCTGTTCGCATCCTTACTCTGCTTGCGACTGAACTTGACCACCGTGGCTCAAGATCAGTGGGCAAAGGCTTAGTGGTCTAGCGATGTAGTCGGAATTGATTCGACCACTATTCTCGAGTTTCGACAGAAAGCAGAAGCCCTGAAAGCTGCTTAACGAAAGTACTAGCGATGTGAGGATATTTCACTATGATGTCGATATTATTACCATCGAAACTCTTTCAACCGCTGAGCTGTCCTATTTCCAACGAATGGTGAGTTTTTAGAAATGTGATAAGCACCAGACATTGGCAAATGTTCATTAAAGAGGAGAAATATGATGAAATGGGTCGTATTTCAAAACATAGGAATCAGGCCAAATATTGGGGGATGGTACCCTGTCAGTGATCACTACCATAGATTCAACCATGCGCGCAGTATGCGCGTCAGCCAAGCTGGTAAACAATCATGTAAAATCTACGAGGGTTTCAAGCGAGCCATCCATACGCTTATGAATGGAATCTCGCTATTCCCGCTCTCACAACTAGACCTAGCTCCGACGGCTTAGGCCTTAATTTTCTCGATCTTTATCATGGTTTCGATAGCCTGTATACTCAAAATCCCTGAGATAGGGTGGGCGTGGCTGCTTGCCTCAACTGAACCTAAGGTGGCTCTGCTTCTGTTGAGATATTTCATCTTGACACAATTGTGGTCCTGTCCCTGTCCAAAATAGAACAAGGTGGCACTTGTAAAATAAAAACGTAGGATAAATTGCCTGCGACATTATGCCCCAGCAGATGCTACTAGAAACAAAGTACAGCATCGTGATAGGTTAAATGGTAGTGTAGGTACCCTCCCCCACCTGAATGAGGGTCTCGGTACGACCCCCCCCCCCTTCTCCAGCACCTACCTACCAATTTCCCACATTTTCCAGTTTTCACCCGAAGATTTTCCGTCGAGCGGGGGCGAGGGGGGCGGTATGTAGTATACATGAAACAAGCAAAATCACGAAAAATTGCGAAAAGTCGACACGGGAAAAAAATTTTTCCATCAGCAAGTTTCTCTCAAACGCACATACGACCCCCTCTCTCCCAACAACCAGAATACGACCCCTCCCCTCCCCAGCCTAAAAGTACGACCCCCTTACGTGTTTCACAAAACGATGCTGTACCTTGACTAGAAACCCGTGTGACACGCCGACTCAGTGCTTTTATCACGAGAATCGTGAGAATTCATATCTGAAGCCCGAGTCAACAGGTATATACTTACCAGGGTACTGGCGGCAAAAACCCACACTCTGGGGCACTATTCACTGGCGAAACGCGCAGTGAAATAGGCGCTGCATTCTGGGGGAAGGGGGTGGGGACACATCACTCCTGTGGAAAGGGAGTAATCAACAATCAGGATTTTTTTAATCAGACGAATACGATTTCCCTGTCCTTGGTGACCAAATACAAGACTGCTCGACATACGCTTGATCCCGACTATGGCATCAACATGGTAAGGATGCATTTCGCCATAAGCGGATCGGCTGAGAAACCGATAGAGACGTACTACCACTGTACCTTCTACTTTGACGCGTACTCCTTCCAACGGTAAGAAGAGAGATGCACTTCAATGGGACAGGTCCAACAGCTGTGAATCTCCGCCCATAAGCTTATCACAGAATGCGTCTTTGGACTACTGATTAGATGAAGAGGCACTTTAACCAGTTTGTGGATATACGAGTACCTGCTCTTCCGAAGCTCGTCTTACCAAAACTTCATTTCTTTCGAGAATGATGAGGTAGGCTGCAAAGATTAGCTTAGGTAGTGAAGATTACTTTTCAGTCAACATGGCTGCTGCCGTGATGGTGCTATGCGGCTTTTTGTATGTGCTACTACACCGGAAGGTTCAAGTGGAAGAAACTGTCGCTACTAGGGTAAGCGTCAAAGACCGTAACTGGACCGCTGTCTTGATAGATAGTTCAAATTGTGTACCATTTAGCGGATAGACATTGTTGAAACCGTAAAATGGCACTTGGAAGAGGAACTCAAAAAGGAAGCAAAGAAGTTTTTGCAAAGAGAAGAACTGAGGCACATAAGGAGAAGAGAAAAGGTTTTCTTCCCCAGAAAACGTGGGGAAAACTGTGCTAACATCGATTGATGATTTTGCAGGCAACGATGTCCATGACACATTCCGAGTCTGAAAAACGAAAACAGGACAAGGAAAAGTCTCCGAAGGTAACGAAAAATTATGAGCTCCACTACTGGAGGGGCACATAGGACGCTGGACAGGCCTTGGTCGTCAGCACTCATCTAAGGCTGAGCCAACAGACTGAAAGGGATCACTATGGGCATGAAAGGGCATGGTCTGAGTTCGAAAGGAGAGATGTTTAATCGAACTGTCCTTTTGCATTACAGTGGGTGATTCCAAATCCGCCACTGAACCTTCATGATCCGTGCAAATCATAGAGCGTGTGACAGGACGCCGGCTGAAGCGCAGTCATGGCAGCTTTTTCCACCAATGATACTATCTTGAGTCCACAACAATTGGCGAAGGCTGTTGTGGCTGCGCTTCCACTCATGTCCCTTGTCGCGCCCTATCGTTTGTATTAGGTTGTCCGGAAAGTTCTCAGCGTTTTGGGTGTTTCACTTTAAACGATCGTAACTTTTTTAAATACTCATCGGATTTAATCGAAACAAGCTTGGCTGACGCGCACTACTGCGCGTATGGTTGAACCTATGGTAATGGTACTGCGCTGACAGGATTCCTGTATTGACCCCGAACACTTCGCCCGATTACAATTTTTTAGAATACGGCCTATTTCATTATGATTCTCCTATTTAATGAACGTTTGCTAATGTCTGGTGCTTATCACATTTCTAAGAAACACTCACCATCCGTTGGAAATAGGACAGCTTAGCGGTTGAAAGACTTTTGATGGTAATAACATCGATATCATGGTGATATATCCTCACATTTCTCACATCCTAGTACTTCCGTTGAGCAGCTTCTTTTAATTTTCGTCGAAACTCGAGAGCTTAGCGGTCGTAACCATATCGCTAAGGGATAGAATACTTGACTCAGCCTCTAACCATTGTTCCTTGGGCACCGGTGCTGAAGTTTATCAGTTGGTGGGTGGCAGGACGTGATAACAGCTTATCAGCTTATCAGCTGTTATCACGTCCTGCCACCCACCAATAATGTTCCCATCCTCCCCCCTATCTAACTTCTTGGAACCCACATCCCGTCGTCGCTGTGGTCCGCGCTATGGAGCTGGTGACCCTTCCTTTTTAAGGCCCCTTGTGGTATCTTATCAGCTGTTATCACTTCCTGTCACCCACCAATAATGTTCCCATCCTGCCCCCTATCTAACTTCTTGAAACCAACGTCCCATCGCTGCTGTGGCCGGTGTTATGAATTAGGTAACTCACTCTTTTCAAGGCTCCTCGTGGTATCTTATCAGCTGTTATCACTTCCTGTCACCCACCAATAATGTTCCCATCCTGCCCCCTATCTTACTTCTTGGAACCAACGCTCTAGTCTTGCTGTGACGCGCGTTATGAATTTGCTGACTTCGCCTTTATACGGCCCCTTATGGTATCTTATCAACTGCTATCGCTTCCTGCCACCCACCAATAATGTTCCTGCCCGACCTCCTACATCATCTTATCAGTTTGAGCGCATTATCGCTGTTTTGAAGGAAGTTATGAATTTCCGGTCAAACACACACACAGACAAACATTCACACACACACACCAACAGACAAACTTAGCGGATTATATATAGTAGGATAGGCACCATTCGAATCAGCACACTTTTGCCAATGTGACAGCAGTCGAGAAATCCCATCAAAGTAAAAAACTGGGTGGTCGAAAATTCACGAAATCCACTAAGGCTTTTTTGCCTGGTCCTGATTGATGAAGTATTTTCCAGCAAGGGAGTTCTGAAAATGTTAGAAAAGGTGATAGTCGGTTGGCGAAAGGTCTGAAGAATATGGCGGGTAGAACTTCAACCCCCAATTCGTTCAATTTATGGATAGTGATTTGTGAAACGTGTGGGCGGGCGTTGTCATGCAAAGGAATCGGACCCTTTCTTTTGATAAGTGTTGGCTGCATCTGACAAAATTTTCGGTACAATTCGTCGATTTCTTCACAGTAGGGTTTGGCCTGGTGATAAAAAGTTATAGTGGATCACACCAGCCGATGACCACCAAGCCGTGACCAGAATCTTTTTTCGTGAGGGTTCGGCTTTGAAAATTACCTCGGTGGTTCGTCGAAATCCAACCACTGTCCGGAACGTCTCCTGTTATCATACATGACCCATTTTTCATCACAGGTGACAATTCGGCCCAAAAACAGGTCGTTTCTGCTGCGCAAAAGCAATGCAGAAGGAACCTCGAGACGTGCCGATTCCTGCCGGTCACTCCGATTGTGGGGCACCCAATTGTCGAGTTTTTTCACCTTCCCAATGCGTTCCAGACCATCTGCAACAGTGGATTGCCAAGGCCTAGCTCTTCTGCTATCTCTCGAACTGTTTGGGATGGGTCAGCCTCCATCCCCTAAAATCCTCGTCCGCTATGAGGTTCATCTTAACCGCTATGAGGTTCATCTTCAAGGCTGAAATCTCCAGAACGAAATTTGTTGAGCCATTGCCGCACAGTGCTTTCTCTAGCACTATTGGGCCCCACCTGGTTAATTTGTTGAGCTGTTTCGATTGCGGATTGCCCCAATTTATAGTCGAAGAAAAAAATCGTCCGAAGTGCTCTTTTCACATGCTTGAAAAAATCTTGAAAAAAGGGGGTTTATCGAGCAATGGTGAAACGGCAATTAGGATTATGTCTATCTGTAGCGGAACTTTGGGCGATGTTGTGGAGCTTTTAAGGAAGGGCACATTCGATCAAAACAATTTCTGGTATGAATATGCTTTTCTTTTTCCGCAGCAGATAAAGAGGACGAGTCAGATAAAGAGGACGAATTTGTAATCATCGTCCGGTACACATCTCACTTAGAACGGGCACTTTGACTTACCTTCCTTCCATGGCAGCCGCACGCCCCTTCGGCTATAGACGTGTCAACATTTATTAGTTGGAGTAATAGTTACCCCATATTCGCACAATCCATAGGGAGTGATGAGGTTGTGCGCATCCTGGTAATCAATGTTTTTCTGAGAGTGAACCAAGCAGGAGAAAGAGTTCGTTGATTGCGCCGTAGGGTGCCTCCCTCCACCGTACAGAGGAGTAGAGCGAAATACGTCAAAATTAAATATTTAATCTAGTTTGGAATAAATTGTACGAAAAGTCCCAGCAACACCATAAGTTTTGCTTTTTTCAGAAAGGCTCGAAAAAGGAGTCAAAGGAAACGCCTAAGGTGAGTGTGGACAGACCATTTTCGATAGAAAAAATATCAAATGTTAGCAGTGCCGTGTATATCCCGACGGCTTACAGTTGAGGAGCCGAGGAAGGGATGAGTTTAGAAAAATATCAGACTCTCCCATGGTTTCCGGAACAGCTTACTTACACTTATTACCGGAAAAATTCTCGAAAACTTTTGCCAATTTTTTTGAAACTGCCAGAATTCTCCGGCGCTACACAAGCGAACACCCAAGCGATATGCGAGGGCAGTTTCAAGTCAAGGCGCAATGTGGTTACGGTCTCGACGGTTCGAAGGAAACCCAGTTGATATGAAGACAATCAGTAATGAGACATTTCCGACAAATTCGAACGAACTGTGGTTTCAGAATTTCAGTTCCGAATGTACTGAGCTCGCACTTGCTTCGTTCACGATAGGAAATCGTCAATATACCCTCTTAGCTTCTCATGGCACCTTTGACTATCCAACATGACGGCCAAAGACAAGTAGATTCTGGGCGAACCTGCCCTACAGGCGGTAGTGGCTTAGCCCCAAAATACAGTAATACAACCGGTCAAAACCGAACCTCATTAAAAATGAGCCTATGATATGTATGTTGGTGGAGTGCGAGCGAACACCATCTCACGTGTACTGGAACATCTTCTGGTTAGAACCGCAGCCGAGACAGAACCCTACCGTCATAAACTTGGTCGGGTTGTCAGTAGCCATGAAGAAAAGGAAGCCTGATTACTTTTCTCGGCCATGCAAAGGAAAAGACCACGGTGTCACGGATAAATGGTCCCTCGCACTCTTCGCAATCACCCTATAGACCTGACCTCCCGCTAACGATTTCCGCCTATCACACTTCGTATCCGTCTTCCTTGAGAAGGTCTTTCGAGAAGATCTTACGTTGACCGGCGAGATCTCATAGCCCACACCTAATCTCTCTTATGGTCTTTCTTGAAATGAGCGAGACAGACGTCTTGTAGTTTTTTCTGCATTGCTGATATGTTATAAATACAGGTGAAACCAATCAAAGGAAAATCCAAAATTACATTCGAAAGGGTCAAGGCATCGCAAATTATGGGCTAGCCTTGAAGACAGTTCCCGCGATAAAGTGTCATGGATAGTTGCTGTTTAGTTACGAAACAGTAGCTGATAAGTAATCTCTGAATAAGAAGAAAAAGCAAGAAGAGTCCGCAAGAACACCATAAAAAATCGCTCCCCTGACAGTCACACCGCCCTGCGGTCCTTGTGCAGCCCCTGGCTCACAAATCGCTTTTTCGCATCTCTCAGTAGGTATCATCCAATGCGAAGAAAAGAATACGAAAAACAACAAAAACACGGACGAATTCTTTTGACAAGAGAAACTTTCAGAAAATCGGTGTACGAATTTAGGGTTACGGTAACGTGCATGTTTTAGTGCGTCGAGCTTTTGCAACAAGGAAATTGCATCACTCGTGATTTTCACGCGTTTTACTTTGCAAGATGGATTGCAGTTGACTGTATGGAATATTTATGGGCACGAGCGTGGTCAGCAAAAAGGACATGCAATTCCGATTAATGCCCGCCGCCCCAACAAAGAACAACTGAGCGGCCCTCCGTCAGAGGGCATCTAGCAAGTGGGCGGTCCAACTGAGGCGGGCGTTAGAACTAGAACTTTCCTGTAGCTCGCTCCTCGTCCGCTGTGCAGTCACGAGAGTGGGACAGTTTCTTAGCTAGGGGGATGGACTACTTGCACAAGGAAGGACGACCATGAATTACGAGCGCGGGGGGGTGTCTTTAAAGATCACCGAGATGCAACTCCACGCATTGACATGCGACTGAAGCTCACTGGCTGAAACAGAACTATCTCAAAGGAAAATCGCAGAAACTGTCCTCAGTTAATTGTTGAACTCATGCTCAGAAGGAAAAATAGCGAGAGGATAAGGTCGTAAAAACATGTCAACTGCGACGGGCCACTTCCAGTGAGCCATGTTGCCAAATGGATGCTACAGTAGAACTTCTGGTTCAGTTAAAGTAAAATGGAGTTTTTCAGAAGGGAAAAGAATCAGCGGCTGCTGTAGATAAGGAAAGCCATGAGAAAGTTAGCAAGGTAACTATAAATATTTCTGTGGAAAATAAACAGAATAGCGGGAACGCGCAAATTTTCACTACATTATACATCCCTTACCAAGGCAAATCAATAGTTGGGGATTTTGGTCGAGCCCTTACGAGCCATCCCACCCTAGGAGGTGGCTTCACACGATCCCTCCCTCCCCCACTCTACCTAC
Source organism: Cooperia oncophora (assembly GCA_036418165.1). Classification (NCBI taxonomy): domain Eukaryota; kingdom Metazoa; phylum Nematoda; class Chromadorea; order Rhabditida; family Trichostrongylidae; genus Cooperia; species Cooperia oncophora. The sequence goes on from MU951642.1 coordinate 15,043, forward strand.
CACTTAGATTTTCCCAACTTCCTACCAGTTTTTTCGGAACTTTGCGAAAAGTCACCGGAACAACCAAAAACGTTTCCCAATGCCGCAGATTTCTCTAAGAAAGCAAATACGCCCCCCCCTCCTCTTCCAACAACCCACAAATACGACTTTCCCCATTTACAACGTCCTTGAAACAAAAATCAACTATCGAGAAAAAATTCCCCAACCTAAAGACGACGCCTCACTCCCTCTATATTGGGCAATCCCTAACAACGATGTGCCCTGGTCCCAGCAATGATGTGCCCGGTCGGTTACTCTGTTCATATGAGAAGACTCATTTCAACAGGAAAACATCGCCAAGGAAAGTGCGGAGCCTGCGAAGGAAAAAGAAACTCAGGACAAATTAAAGGTGCGGGATTTTTCCGTTTTGTAACCGAGCTTTTGAAGGGGCGGGAAGACACACTGGACAGACAGGCTGAGGTTGATGGCTCTCAAAACACTGCTTTTACGTCCCTACATTTGAAGTTAAAGACACATTGTACGCTCACGCACATTGAGGGTGTATGTGACTATCAGCCCCCCAGCTGTCGATGTGTCGTGGTTTCCCGCCCGAAACTGCACGGGGTTAGAGTACAGGGCCGTGGGAAAGTCTAATTCGTTCGTACTCCGCCCAAAATGTAACTTGCGGGACTTCCTTTATGCTAACAGCACTTAAAGTTCATCTCAGAAGCTCACACCCTTAACGTTCAGCTAGAATGGAGATCTCAGAAGCTCACGCCCTTCAGCTAGAATGAAGCTGAATAAGATGGCTAAAATCGCCCGTTCATTTTCAAAAAAAATTTTTTCTCGGACCTTTTTTGGCATTCCCAATACCGTTTAGCAAAAATGAACCCCATCTGTGTGGTCCTTGCATGGACCCCTACAACATGCAACAAACCGTTTTGAAAAAGCTCACCACGGCCTGAACGACATCCTTGTCAGCAGCACCTTGGGTGCCAGCTGCTATCCTCCCCTAGATACATGAAATCGCAGTCAGATGAACGCCGTGGTCGAATGCAGGTAATAAAGCGGTCCGTCTCTACGTGTTTCCCTAAGAATGTGCGAGGAATAAAGCACCTGTACATCTTTGACGGGTGATCCATCCAAGCCACAATCCCATAGAATAAAAGGGTCGGTTCAATGCTGCCGTTGCGCCATATTTACCACCTCATCGTGTCTTCTCTCAGAACCAATAAAGACTTTTTCCTGAGAAAGGGGCCGCTCAAAGAATTTTTGCAGGAACAAGAAACCTCTCATCCTTCCAAAGAGGAAATCGCGAAGGTATCTAAGGTCAGGTAGTCACAGTTATCAAAAAAATTGTTACTTAACGGTACATTCTAGGATGGGCCCTATGTAGGTACTGAGGGTAGTTCGTAAACGTAGGCGATCTAGAAATTAAAATCGGGAGAAACTGCTGAAATGAGGCGTGGAGGGCGGTCCTCCCGTGAGGAAGCGGTCTTTCTGAGACATAGAGTTTCATCAAGTTCCCCTTATCGTCAAAGGACCCTTCTTGATGAATCAATTCACCTATCGCCTGCTCAGGTAGGTGGCCCCCCTTAACACTAGGTTCTTTGTCTCTATTATGTGGCATACCCAGCTTGTTGTGCCTTATACCTTCTTTGAGTTCCAAGGGTATTTCATGGGTACCGCAACCAGGGGATACTTACTATAACAGTTTCATCGCATTTGTGATTTGCGCAACACAAAGATCGATGTAAGTTCTCAACTTGTTTTGTGCCTTACGAGGTTGATAGGTGGAACTATTTATTCAATATGGCCTAACGTTTCGACTGAATCGTCGTCGAAACGTTAGGCCATATTGAATAAATAGTTCCACCTATCAACCTCGTAAGGCACAAAACAAGTTGAGAACTTACATCTAAAATGCCGAGGTTGCAAGAGAGAAGCTGGAGAACAAAGATCGATCATTTTTCATCGTTCTAAATCTGAGAATGCCTATGATTAACAAAGCACTGAGTTCCCAAGAGGCGGTCGTCGTGTTGGTACTGGAGTTGACGACCTTGGCAGCACAAGTCATTTGTATTTACAGGAGAAAGAAGCACCACAAAGGAGCCCTACTCCTGAAGAAAAACTATTGATGGTGAGAACTTGCGGAAATACGAACTAGACGGTGCTGATGAAATTGCAGTGACACTTTTAAGGAGTGGCGAAACTCTCGAGAAAAAGTAAAGGACGTTCAAGAGAATAAATCGAAGGTAAATTTCTGGTGAAAAACGGTGCTGCTATAGTTAAAGGCAGTTAGGCACGATAAATCCCCCAAGACGACTAGGATCAATACTCCTGGCAGGATAGAATTCCGCGACCCTGGGCAGGCGCTGCATAGCGGTTTCCCCGAGGAAGGTGCCCTTATAAGGGCCCTATCAAGCCACAACTTTACGTCCCAAACGCCCGCCCGCCCGCCCACAAATGGACGACCGTTCCTGACGCTCGTATTCATTCATTTGCTAAGCAAATTATGAAGCGAAGGGATTGGTATGAAGCGGCCGTGATGCTGCATGCATACATGGGTACACATATGCATCATCACGGGAGTAACTTCGCCGGTAGCGGTGATTGGTAGGATGCCTACTGGGAAAACTGTTCTCAATATCGGATTTTCAAGTCACTGAGAACGGAGGCTTTTTATTCGCAGGATTTTGACCGCTTCGCTCCGTTCTTTCGCCATTTCCCGCTATACAGCGCCCTACTAGCATTTTAGGCTGATAGAAAACCATGATGAAACTGCTGAAAAAGGCCATACGGTGACGCTTGATCACTTACTCTTCACTAAAGCTCCCTGTGTAAGAGCGCAGGAGCGATCAGATCAGCCGGGGTTCCACCAAGTGCGCAGACGGAGCAAACACTTCGCGTCTTCCTCCTCGTCTGTCCTCCTCATCGAATCATATCACACCAGCGCACTCTGAATTTCGGTCGATGCGTAGACTCCCTCTTTTTTTTCTGTTTGGAGTAGTGTTGGTACTACATAAGAGGAGCCCTCTGTCCGTCCTCACTCGAGTTCAAACTTACGGATTTGGGGGGGGAATGCAAATGGAAAAGGAGAAGCGCTGAAGATACTGGTCCCCCACCTATGTACATTCTCAGAGTTAGACTAACAGTACGCATGAACAGGAATCTATTATCACGAAAAGTTAACCACCACTATCTCGAATGAAGAAATAAATGCGACCCCCCCCCTTCGCCAACAACGAGCATGACGACCCGCCAACGCCCTGTGAGAGCTTGAGAAAAACAACTATGTAATAAATTTTCCCAGCCATTATACGACTCAACTTCTCCTAGAGGGCAAATACACCTCCCCTGTTAGGTATTCCAAAACCCAACATAACGATGTGCCCTCTCCCCCACCCATCCTCAACAACAGCTAATGCGCTGGAGTAGAAGCAAATCATTATCAAATTCTGTACACGAGTTGTGAGCTTTGAACAATTCATTTATTTGTTCAGGATGACGCACACGAAATCTAGTAAAAGCCACTGAAGCTCAAGTGTAAAGAAAAACTGAAGTGAAATTCCACATTCGCATGCCTATCATATTTTTGTTAGTTGATTAGACTTGTGGTTATTTGAAATCGATGTTTAGAGTGTAATAATTAAAGTTTTGAATGAGCTCCTTTCTTTGTATAGTGCACACATTAAAGTCATCGTTGGCACTATTCCATGAGGAGGTTTTGATGCGGGCCCACCAAGGCAGTTACCGTATTCACCACAACAAACAATAACGGAAATATCGTGAAATAGGTCTGGAATAGCACCTTCTCCGTTCGCAAAAAGCCTCATCCGTTTACATCAAATCGCAGAGCTGGAGCAGAGATATCCTCGGGATAATATGATCTCAGGAAAGGTACACTCCTCATCCCTGAAAAGGAGCAGGCATTTGACCTTGGAAAATGGGTTTCTCGTGGTTTTTTCAGTTTGAGAAAAATGCCATTTAGAAACTGTTCTGTTGGACCGATTGTGTCAAAATGAAAATATTTCACCAAAACACAGCCACCGCCCTCGTTCAGTTTAAGTGCGCAGCCACGCCTACCAAAACTCAAGGATTTCGAGTATATAGCGACGGGAAACCGTTGTCAGAGAGGAGTTAGAGGTAGACCAATATTTTCTTCTACCCAGTACACGCTTTTATCCACACGCTGTCTGAAGTAGCCCTTTCTGCAACCGAATCCGAGCTTCTCTCGCAACGCCGCGATACTGACTGTGAGAGCCTCACCGACTTGGCCCGTTAGTGAGCTACAGAAGTTTGTTACCACCTGGAAAGCCGCTTGCAAACCCGGTCAGGGACGGGGAAGAGTAGAACGTGGGACAAAATTTGCAGAGCCCACATGAAACAAGCTAAGCTTCGCCACCCATCGTGGGCGGGGCGTGGAGCTTAGGCAGCGTTCAGGATTGAAGCGCTACGTAGCGCGACGTAGCGCCACAATTGTGCCAAACTCCAGCTTCCCTTTATGTTTTTTCTTTCTAAATTCAACCCCTTTCTCTTTGTTTCTCATGTTTATCTGATGCTGAGCTCCTCTTTTC
>MU951647.1:4674-17308 GCA_036418165.1 Cooperia oncophora
TCTGCTCCGGTCGGACATCTGTGGGTGGGCGGGTGCGGCCGACGTTCGGGTCGGTACTTGCAGCTTGATAGGGCGCCATAAGAGTACCTCTCTTGGAAAACGCACCATGCAGAGTCCGCTCGCGGTCGCTGAAATCTGTCGCATTGTGCGTATTAATCCACCACGTATCGGGGATTTATCGTGCCACTTGCGAATATGACATTAACTTAGTCTGAGCAGCCTAATCAGAGCAGTATGGACGTCGGGCACAAAAGTCCTTGTGGCCTTGCGCTTGCAGACGTCAAACACGTCCGAACCGAGCCGAAGCGGAATTCGTGTTCAGGAGGTCGAACTTTCCTGGAGCGATTTTTTAGCCAAGCCTTCTTCGGAAGAAAAGGAATTAGGCGTGATCGAAGTCGTGTCTGATTTTCGCTGAGATGGGCAGAAAAATATAAATAGTTCAGTGAAAAAGCGACTGTCGACAGAACTCTAAATGTAAGCCCTCTTGGAGTTAAACTGAAGAACTACTAACTCCTGAGAAACAGACGACAAACCGGTTAAAGTACACAGAAGAGCGAACCGTATATAGCGATTGGTAACGGAAATGGTATTGGAGGAGCGACACTTGAATGGATCGCGATAATTGTTGCGACCCTCTAAGGTTCCTATCAAACACTTTGGAGCCTTAAAATGATAGACACTTTGCCAACTATCACAGGAGCATGACTTGACATGGCAGTTTCAGTTTTTCGCAGGGCTAAACAAGCTGCGGAGGGGCCCCTTAAGACCGAAACACCTCGTTCTTCGATCTTTCTCTGGTTCGAATCCGCCTTGTCCGCTCAAATTTCATTGTCCAATTTCGCAGAGCCTAACTCGTCCAGTATTAGAGCACGAAAATTTTCCAAAGAGCGCACCCTTCGGAAAGTTCATTAGGAGTTCTCTAAATTTGAAGGAGAACATGTTCTTGTGTTACCTGCAATATTTGTGTGCATGTGCCTAGAAGAGGTGTCGCGCAGTGAGGAGGAGCAGATGTCGGTATTCTTGATCGGGTAGTCTGCAGCAGGCTTTCCCTTGAAGGGGATATGTAGTTGAATGTCTATAGTGTTTCCTTTCCATTGAAGGAGAATGGACACAGTGCAATGCTCACCTTGATGTATGTTAGGTTCGTAAAGCTGGCACTGCGTGCCAGCTGTTTTGGTTTAACCCAGATGTCTGTGATGTAATTGCTGTACATATTTTGGGCACGAGCTCGTTCCACATACTGCCTGGAACGTGGGAGATCGTGACGGTCCAAAAAAATTCAATAAAGGAATTTGAAGGAAGTTGAAGAAAAGGTAATTTTCAAACACCTTATTTTCTAAACTCTCAGGTTGTTCCCCTATTGTAAACACTCTTCAATAACCTACGAGAATGGAAAAGATTGTGTGGGAGGGGTGGCGTGGTCTAAACTAGAAAACCTACCAGTTTCGCGGCGAAAGTTGTAAGGTGAAGGATCTAAGGCAGGGCACATCAGGCACATCATTGGTTGGGGATTTTAGTCGAGTCCGTACGACCCCTCCCTTTTCCCTTTTTTCGGAAGGGTTGGTACGACCCCTCCCCCTCCGGCCCTCTGTCCCTCCTCATCGAATCGAGCCGTCGAGTGGGGGGAGGGTATAGTACACAACAGGAAAACAGGAAGATCACGAATCACGAAGTCACGAAGTCAACCACCACTCCTAGATGGCCAAAAGGTAAATGCTACCCCCCCCCGCTTCCAACAGTCAGCTAGTACGACTCCTCCCCCTTTTTACAACGTCTGTGAAGCGAGAAAAATCAATTAAAAACAGATTGCTGATATACGACCCCACCCCCCTCCTAGCGGCCAAATACGACCTCCCCCCTGTTGAGGATTCCCCGACAACGATGTGCCCTGATCTAGGAGAAAAGTTGCTCTAGGTTCTAGGCAATTAGCTTTTTTTCTAGTGAATCCGCCTTCTCACCCTGTCCTCGTAGTTTGCCCTCCAGCGGAAAGCGATGCTACCGAACAAGTAGCATGAAATGGATGCTCCATTGTCTCTTGTGGGGCCACAGGATTTGTTAAGAGGAGTCAGCAGACGGGACTCTTCCCAACTAGCGGTCTTTTGACTTCCTCGTACGATTATTTGGGTTACAGGGTCCTATCAAAAGCGTTTCTCGACGTTCCTTGAGCATTTTCTTTTCACAGACGAGTCACGTAGCAACTTCTCTTCCGTGTTTCACCCCAAATCTACGCTCCCTATGGCACCGTGCCTTCAGGTCTAGGTACGAACTACTCATGCACATTGTCTAAACTAAAATTCCACTGAGTTTTCTGTTTGCACCGTTTACGATCAACTCAGATTCCCGCTGAGATTTTCGATTTAGAAATGTTCTGGGAGTTCTGGATCTCCTGAGCTTCCGAAAGGGTTTTGCTTTTGTTTCAGCTCACCTCTGGAGTTCAAAAACAAGATGTACGTCATACCAGGGGAGGTCCGAAATTCAGCACAAAGTGGCGAAAAATCAATTAATCCCATTGTGCTAAACGACAGGTGGCGTCGCCATTCATGAACCCTCGCTCTGCTCATCCATCAGTTCGGGAAATCTCATCGACAGCATGCTAGATACGAGGGCGACATGGAAACGTAAAGTGGCGGCCCATTAGATGAATCCCATTCTACGGGCCACATACTCAACACGAAGCAGAAACAAGGAAGTGGTTCAGAGCAATGTGCATTCTAGGAGGCTTTATCCCTTCTCTAAGAAAACCCTCGGATCCCAATATTATGAGATTCATGGATGATTTATAAACAAAAAATTCCTGATGTCCAGGCAACCTAATGTAATAGAAAAGAAGATATTTCGGGAAAGGGGCAGAGAGGAACCCTCTCGGAAAATAACATTCCACAGCCTGAGTAAGATGACCACATGGCTGCGGGCTATATTGAGCTTCACTGAAAAACTACACACCTTTTGATTATGTTAGCTGCTGTCTGACGCCGCAAATCGCGCTTCGAATGTCATCATAGGAATGCTGAATCATGGGTTTAATGTTCGCGGTTTTGCCGAGACTCTTACCCCTTTCTCCCCGTTCTATAACCTTGACCCTCGCTAATCGAGTTAATGCGCTCTCCATCGAGCCAGCTTCTTCCATCGTCGCTTGCTTTTTTCTCACTTCGTGGATGGAACTCACCTTTCAGTTCTTTCTGAGTACTTTGAACCAGGTAGCATTTCTTATTCCCTGTATGAAGTTATTTTTCGAAGAACCTATGAAGGCCGAGGAGAAAGAAAAAGGATAGGAGCGTTCATCACTTATGCGCCAGCGCCCCCCCCCCCCCTTCACCAGCGGACCCTAAGCGTTTCGAGCGTCCGTCAGCATTAGCGACTAGAAAATTATAGATATCGATCTAGCGAACGACAACGGTCTACTAGCGTCTTCTAGCGTCCACCAGCGTCCACCAGCGACCAAGTGTACGGTGCTATGTAGAACTACGGTGCGGTTGCACATGCTATAATTTCGCGTCGTCCAATCCAGCTGCCCACTTCCTCCTACTTCCTCATACGGTCTATTCCTGGTCAGTAGGTACAACGATGAGGCTAGATCGATTATCCGAACTTTCCTAGCCTTTCTAGACGCTGATGGTTGCCGGCGGACGCTGGTGGACGCTGGTGACGCTGGTAGAAGCTAGGCCGATTCCCATAGTTCCCTAGTCTCTCAAGCCGTATGGACGCAGCCCTATGTTTCTCATGCTGTCGGTGCTATTCCACGCTCTTGCCGTGGACTAATGAGTGCCAGAGTGGCCAAGAAAAGGAACGGGGTCTCGCTCTGGAAAATCCCACGAGTAATGGCATGGGTCCTAGTGACTGATCTCCTAAGAGCATGAGCTATGAAAGTAGCTTGAAAAGTTCACCCTTGTTAATGAGATCACTTTGCGAGCATGAACAGTAGAACTAAGTTCTATAAGAAAACGCAAAACCACGTCCGAATGCCCTTTGTCGTTTTTCGTTGGCTGTTTCTCAGCGCTCGCAAGAACTCTCCGATTTCGTGAGTCATCACGTTGACGTCAATATTACAGCGTTCGTATGGCCGAGATGTGAGAAAAATACCCTCCTGTTTGCCCTGCAATCCCCAAACTATAGCCAAAAGACAAAGGTTGTACGTTAGAAGACAGAAAATGCCTATGCCGTATCTACCCTTACGAAAAGAAAGGTATAAACATAGAATGTGCTGTCTACAACCAAAAAAGACGCTGTGTGAAGCGCCGCCCACGCTTTCAGCGCGGAAGATGATCTGCCTATAAAATGCCTATTGCGGCTTTGTTGGAGAACCCCTTTAATGAACCTTTCTAGAGCGTTGCTGCATATTTCATCCCAATCCCAATTTTACAAATTCCCTCAAACTTTTCCAGCGATTTATCAAGCAAAATATTTTGACCCTTCCTTACTCCGTCGAAATGTTGAGATCACAACAATAAATACTGAGACTGGGCGGGAGCAGAAGGGGCGGAATGAGCCCGCCTTCGGCTGCTTTGCTCTACCAATGAAGATCGGTTCAGGGCACATCATCGTTGGGGACTTCCCCAACAGGGAGGGGGAGGTCGTATTTGGTTGCTGGGGGAGGAAGGGTTGTAGGCCTGGGGAAAATTCTTTTGATAAATGATTTTTCCTTGTTTTAGTGACGCTATAAAGGGGGGGGGGAAGAGGCGTACATGGCAGGGCACACAATATTTTGGTGGATCCCCAATTGTGAAGGGCCGTACTTAGGCCGTGCAGAGAAGGGACGTCGTGTATTGGCTAAGATCCATTCATTTTGATAGTTTACTTTTTCTCGCTTCACCAGACGTTGTAACAGGGGGAGGGGGTCGTAGGGTCGTGCCTGCCTCAGCGTTGGGGGAACGGTCTTTTAGACTTCTATGGATGGTTGGGAGTTTTGGTTGAGCTTTTCGTGATTTCCTTGGCTCATATGTAGTTGTATACAGGGGGGGGCAAAAAAAAAGTCATTTTGCCTCCATGACTTTCAAGGCGCTATAAGTTACACTTTATTAAATTTTTATCGGACATTTTTACTACCATATTAAAGAGCACATTAAATACTATAATGATACTCCGCCACAGCCTTCTGGAGGAGCGCCATCGAGAGATTCTGGCACGCGACCGCGATGGGTACCTGAGATCAGCTGGGTAGTCGACTTTCTCATACTACACCGTGTAGACCACCCCTGTTGAACTCCGCCCGAACTAGGTAATTGAGTGGGTTCAGGTCAGGGGACATACTTCAATATTACATCTTCTTCAGGTACGAAACGCCCTTCCATTCGAAGTAGGCGGGAGTTTTTCCAAAACCCTTTGATTCCATGTGGTGGCACCCAAACCTGTAGCAGCACAAGGTCTCCAAGAAGGTACGGGCGACCACATGTAGGGAGGATATTCTTCTCGAGTTACTTGATGTAACCGCCAGCGCTCACCTTCAGTCGGGGTCTACAAAGAAAATATCGGTCTTCCCCTTTCCAGGTACCCCGGTCCATACCATCAACTCGCGCCTCGGCGAATACGGTGAAGATGATGTCCTAGACCGTAGCGACGTTGCCGTAGCTGCTCGATGTGGGAGGTCTTGCAGATCAAGAGTACTGACCTCCAGGTAGCTATCTGTGGATGACTTCATTCAAGAAGTTTCGCAGCTGTTTGGAGGCGACGTGAATTCCAAAGGTGTTCTCCAGTCAGGCCGCGACTGGAGATGACTTCATATTTTGGCGTACATGAAGGCGATTGGCGGCAGCCTGCTCCAGCTTACAGATCTTGGTCTACTTCCACTTCTGGTATCTCATATGCCACTCCCCTGTCCTGGCTGCGAAGAATCGTTGATATGTGCTAGGCGGAAAATACTTTTTTTTTTTGGCCCGCGCAATGTATTAACTCACTTCCTCTTTCCCCCCCCCTCCGTCGACAGCCCAGAAATTTTTGAAAATAGGAATTCTTGAGCCTTTGGAAAATGTGGCAGACGTTGGGAAAACTGAAAAAACCTGTAGAAGGGGGAGTGGTCGTATTATCTCGCGGGCTTTCCCTGTTTCACATGCTATTTACCCTACTCACCCCCCCCCGTTGCGACGGCTACGATTCGACTTGAAGGGACAGGGCCGGAGTGGGGGGGTCGACCAGACCCCCTCAAAAAAGGGGATGCGCGCTTCGTACTTGCTAAATCCCCAAGCAATGATGTGCCCCGGTACACCTTATGCACCTGAGATAGGAGTAGGCGTGGCATTTTGAACATGGCACGGAACTGGTTACTCGTGGAATATTCCAATCTGAGGACAACTGTCATCTTGTTCTGTGTTGGACAGAGACACGACAACAGTTGTGTCAAGATGGAAATACTTCCACAAAAGCATAGTACACCTCCAGGTAATTGATAAAATTCGGCTCCACGCCTAGCCGATCAGTCAGGGATCTCGAGTATACTTGGTTTGGGCAAGTAATTTTTGAACAGGTGGTTTTTCCTTTGTTTTATTATGATGCTAATCAAGGGGAGGGGCGGTCATCTTTCCTGAGAAAAAAATTATTTTGACTAAACGATTTTTCTTAGTTTCAGGATCGCTGCAAAGGAGGGGGAGCGCATTCGTCTCTCTGCCTGAAGAGCTTGTTGACCATTTTGTGCACTTTCGCCTGTTATAAAATGTTGGTTATATATATATGCCCCTCGCATCGATAGTCCGATGGGAGGTGAACTAGAAGGAGGGAAAGGCTCGTATCAAGGACTATCCCGCTAGGGGAGGGTCGGGAGGATGGAGCTAACTCTCCGCACTGATGTGCCCTAGATCGGTTAGTGATCGGTTTAAGAACAATCCGCGGTGTCAACTCGTTCAGTCCTTGCTCAAACCACCCTGTCTAATTGCGATGTTATAAACTGTATATATTTCTTCATAGTTTCCAACTCACGTTCTTGGATACTCTCTCCACCATTTCGTTTCGTGATCGACGTCGTCTTTGGCAAAACGAGCAGCAGTCGATGGTGTCATATCCTTCCCAACTTCACAAAAAACGACACGATAAAATTGACAAGCAAATGTGTACGGCACTCACTGACGACAACCACATAGACTTTTGGAAGAAGTTTCAAGCATTGATAGTGTGAAAGTCAAGGCATGTATCGCTCTCAAGAGCTTGTGATGAGCTGAGGTTTTGTCACGTTTGGCCGCTGCTCCAGCCCGTTTCCCCAATTGTTGTGGTTTAATAATTTTATTAGCGGCGAGCCAATTAGAAACAAAGAAAAACAACTATTGGGGAAATGGAATACACTCCAAAGCACAGATGATCCGTTTCGCCCGTTATCGAAACCTATGACATGCCCCCTATGACACGCCCGAGCATCCGCAGTGAACAAGACTCACGCAGCATTCGGACCAGGAGCTAATTGGTTTAACGTGAAACTCCTGTAGTGTGCCAATCAGAATGGCTAAGCGATGACTACAGCCACATGCTATGCATCACCGACAATGATGGACCTTTTGACCCTGTGGAGACTCGTTTGATACTTCCGGAGCTGTGGAGGTACTTGCGTCGAAATTACTACAGAACCGCAGCGAACACACAGTCAGAGTCAGAGAACGCCCGGACGTGAGTAGGTTCAGACAAGCAGTACTTCTCTGGTAATCTGGCTATGGTTAGGCACGTGGCTGGAAGTGCGGCAGGGCGGGCGCAAGCGGAAGACGTCTCCGGGTCTCCGGGTTCCATTACCCTGCAGCCCCATTTCAACGCACCTTTGTGCGAAGAAGGTGGCACGCTCTGCAGCTGCGCACCCATTCCCCTTGCACGTGGCAGGGACTAGAGTATACCGATTTGTTTTACAGTTCCTCATCGAGGGATTTGGGCCTTTCGGAGGTTCTCACCACAGCAGGGCTGAGTAGCTCTAGAATTCAGCTATAAAAGCAGGCCGTAGACCTCAAATAAGATCCTCATAAGCCATACGACTGCCTAATGGCCGCGTGTTTTATGATCGCTTACTCTTCCTTCTCTCCCAGAGCAATCTTCACGACACAGCTGGCCAAGATAAAGCCGTGTACAGCGTCTTAGAAGGAGGATTGTGCTAGTCGTTGGTCACTAGGTGCATCCCAAAAATGCTGCTTACCTACTGGTAGTTACGTTCAGCTGTGCGCCCAGGGGTTGAGTAAACGGTCGTCATTCCGTGTTGGTGGCCGACTATAGTGGTGCCTAACGCTGTAGAATAAAACATTTCCGAAGCTTGCGAGGCGGTATTAACGAGATATGTGTGTCATGGCGAGAGGACACATGCTTCCTGCGGATGCTGTTGGCCTCTTCGACTGAGTGTCTTCTACAGCTTTACAAAATGGGAGACGTAGAGAGTAATGTTGCCTTAATGGGGTACCTGGTAACTTAAAGGGAAGAGCCTGCGATTACTCGCCATCTCAGATGGTGGATTAGGGAGTTCCATATAGACGACGAGGAGTTGAGAAACTCGACTGTGGACAAAAAACACAAGAACATGCCACCCTGCCCTAGCATAGAGAACCTATTTCGCTCCCCCAAAAGCCAACAGGGCACAGCATTCGATGGGGATTTTGGTCGAGCCTGTACGACCCCCCCTTTTTGGGGGTTCGGTACGACCCCCCCACCTTTTTTTGGGGGTTCGGTACGAGCCGCCCCCCCTTTTTGCCGTTCGGTTTTTTCGCCTTAAATGAAACTATGAAACGCCCACTATGAAATTCTACTTGTATGAAGGTGCCCATACTAAATGGACGACTTGAAGTCATGACATAATAGAACAATACAGAGATGATTGCAAACAAAAAACGGTACAATCGTATTATGAGAAACTCGTATGATGAACTTCTTCGATGGCCGTTTTGAAACACACATGGTAATAATAACATGTATCGCGATTAAATTCAATGAGCATTCGTTAACCTGAGGTGGACTCCCTCTCTGGGAGCGGCCATCAGCGACCACAGTGTTAACAACGTCTATTCCCAAGATTGAGGACGAGGAAAAGAGAAAGTTAGGCTTGTCTCACTACGTAACAGTTATACAAACCGCCGTAAAAATGCATTACCCACGCCCGATTATGTGGAGTACGGTAGCAGAAGCGCATGTAATTGCGGCTGTGACAGGAGATTATTCGGCAATTTTAGCCATGGAGCGAGAATTTCCAGCTGAGTTAGGTGTCTTTGAAGGACCATAACTTCCTCAAAAGCGGACCTGTGGGGAAGAGGAGACCGTACTCGTGTAGAGGAAGGTTTGCACTTCCTAAAAGTACTAAAACGTTTATGAACGTCGCAAAAATCACAGAGAAATCTGCCATAGGGATTCGTTGGGGAGTGGTTTCAACCGAACAGGTTTGAATCAATATATTTTTTTGTAACTCAACATTTCACAAATCTGAGAATGGTTTCGAGTGTTTGAAGATTTTCTCTTTCTAAAAACCTCTTGAACTGTTTCTGAAGCTCTCGGGATTCATGAGATCTCGCTATGGGGATTTCTTGAGGAACACTCCCAGCTGCGCGAAAAACCCGTTTCCTGTGTACCGTTTCAAGTGAGGGCGTGTTTCGAACTAAGCCCAGGAACGCATGTAGAACGTATCCTGGTGGTGGGGGCGAGAGGAGGGGAAAGCAGGAGCAGGATCATGGTTCGTTTTTAGCGGCCGATCACGCAACTTTGGATACACGCGCACTGAGGGCCGCGCAGAGGTGATGGGATGGTGCAACTTGTGCGTAATGTCTGTTCACAATCGGTCAAATGTGTCTATAAGGTTCAGGGAGGTCCACGGCGAGCCTGTGCACTTGTTTACAGTGTTTTCCGTATGATGGAACATGTCCCTGTCACGCTGCCAGATTCGTGCTCCGCCAATCGCTGACTCCGATAAAGGAGACCAACTGCTGGAAAACGTCTGATATGAACGATATGGTAGTCCTGTCGCTTGTCGAGAAAAAAACAGGTTGGCTCAGCCAGCGCGACCCTGCGGACACGTGGTAGCCATATCCATTGGCAGGACAGGGTTTGAGTTGTACTGTTTAGTCACCAACGGACTTACGAGATAATGTCGACTTATTAATATTGCAGTTATTTCGGATTAGTTTGATGAATGAAAGTTTTGTACTATTTTTTTTGCATATCCGAGTTCTCTACAAAGCAAGTTTCGTTGTACAGGACTCAGCACATTGACAATTTGCGCTGCTCGTTACTGGCTGCCGCACTCACTACGACCCCCCCCCTCTCTGGCGGCCAAATACGACCCCCCTGTTGGGGATTCCCCAACCAACGATGTGCCCTGGCTCGTAGTTGTACGTTGCCCAATCAATTCTATCTCGCAAGAAACTACGCCACCTATGCACGGCTGATTCACGATTCACAGATTTCTACGATGTACAGTGACGATTATCATGCTTTTTCGTCCTGCAATCTCATTTTTCACTGGAAGTCGGTCATTAGGGGCGGAGTCTGGAGGCGGAGTCACTGGAAAAAAGGAGGAGCCACTGAACCTATATTGCGCTCCCTCCCATAGAATTTTTTGCCGCGAAACCGTACAAGGTTGTTGCCTCGGCACTCTAACCTCCTGACGAACCATATTAACTTCGATACGTGTATCGAGGACCGTGTCTTTAATGCTCTGGAATCTTCCACGGAGCCATACTCTACCGATTGCACAACCCTCAGAGAACACTCTCTACCTGATCAAGGTGTGAAAATACTCAAAGTTTTTTTTCTAGAGCAATTTAATCCATGTGTTGCAGGACGTTTTTCCAACCAAACACTTCCGCTCAGAATGGTAGTGGCTCATTGAGCGCGATGCGGCTTATACAGTGAACTTGCAGGAGCCAGCCAATGTAGGAGGACAGCCGATACACAAGGCACTGTTCTGATCTTTCCAGCCGATCTCTTGGTTTAGCCAATCTAGGTCCCCGTGTGGTCAAGGGTTGGCAGACGCTGGGCAGAGCCTTACTCGTGAGTTTGACCCGTGAAAGCTCGGCGCGCGTGTGGGCAAGGTGCTGCTTGTCCACTACAGACCGACCTCAGCCTCCATCATCAGTTTCATAATATTATTAGGTTGTCCGGAAAGTTCTTAGCGTTTTGTGCACCTAATCTTTGTACATTCACTGCTGATTGAAAACTCATTCTGCCTTGCTTCTCCAGGTAGGCACTCCTGTCACAGAAATTTCTTGCGTATCTGATGTATATTGCCGTTTCAGCCGTTGCTTGATTTGAAGCCTCCTTTTTTCAAGACTTGTTTGAAGTCTATGGTGGAAAGCAGCACTTCGGACGATTTTTGCTTCGCACTATAAGGGGCCAATGCGAAAGCAGCTTCAACAAATAAACCAGGTGTGGGGGCCCAATAGTGCTTGAGAAAGCACTGTGCTGCAATGGCTCAACAAAGTTCGTTCAGGAGATTTCAGCATTGAAGATGAACCTCATGGCAGTCGACCTAAAGCAATATCTGACGAGGATTTTGAGGAGATTTTGAAGGTTGACCCATCCCAAACAGTTCGAGAGATAGCAGAAGAGCTAGGCCTTGGCAAATCCACTGTTGCAGATGGTCTGGAACGCATTGGGAAGGTGAAAAAACTCGACAATTGGGTGCCCCACAATCGGAGTGACCGGCAGGAATCGGCACGTCTCGAGGTTCCTTCTTCACTGCTTTTGCGCAAAAGAATTGACCCGTTTTTGAACGGATTTGTCACCTGTGATGAAAAATGGATCATGTATGATAACAGGAGACGTTCCGGACAGTGGTTGGATTTGGAGGAACCACCGAGGTAATTTTCAAAGCCGAACCCTCGCGAAAAAAAAATTCTGGTCAGGTTTGGTGGTCATCGGCTGTTGTAATCCACTATAACTTTTCATCACCAGGCCAAACCATCACAGCAGAACCTACTACTGTGAACAAACCGACGCAAATGTACGAAAATCATTGGTCAGCTGTGCAGCAACACGCCTTATCAACAAAGAAAGGGTCCTGATTCTTTTGCATGAAACGGCCCGCCCACACGTTCACAAATCACTATCCATAAATTGAACGAATTGGGAGTTGAAGTTCTACCTCACCCACCATATTCTCTAGACCTTTCACCAACCGACTGTCACCTTTTCAGACATTTTCAGAACTTTCCTGCTGAGAAATACTTCATCAAACAGGACCAGGCAAAAAAGACCTTCGCAGATTTCGGATTCTCGACCACCCAGTTTTTTTTTCTTTGATGGGATTTCTCGACTGCTGCCACATTGGCAAAAGTGTGCTGATTCGAATGGTGCTTATTTGGATTAAATCCGATGAGTGTTAAGAAAGTTATGATCGTTTAAAGTTAAACACCCAAAACGCTAAGAATTTTCCGGACAACCTAATAACATTTTGATAATGATAATAACATTATTGTTTTGATAACGATAACGAACAGAGATACACGGGGAGCACATCTGTACCTCTTGGGGACCTCTCCGGTCCAGTTGGCCCACACTTTGATGATTTTTCCAGTTGTCTGAGATCTCAACGCCACTCGCACTTGCTCACACACACGCACACGTTGAGGTATCGTTCAGCAGCCGTCCAGTGTGTAAGCTTCATCCCACGCTGCTGGCTAAAACTAGCTGCCAGTGCCGGCTCCGCTAACGATTCCTTGCTGAACTTTTGTTATGCCAGTTCGTTCAACTTTACCTT
>MU951651.1:3951-16342 GCA_036418165.1 Cooperia oncophora
CCCATGGACACCCCTTAGGCCCATGCCGACCCTCACCGGCTGCTAGCTACTAGCTAGTAGCCACTATGTTATCTTTCTCTATAACATTTCGGACTGCTTTTTCTGCTGCTTTTCTCCGCTAATCAGATACTTAGCACTTTTTTGTGCCTATTTGAGTTCCGTTTCCCGCAATTTGCGGTCGCGAACTGTGCCTTTAAAGTAGCAGTACTAAAGGGCTTGTTGTACGCGAATACCTGCGCACATCTAACCATGCAGAATCCTTTGCAAGCGGGCGGCCGTGGACAAAGGTAACTCATCGCCCTCACTCGCAAGGTTGAAGGCGTAGCGAGCACCGAGTGCACGGCATCTCCTTGCCATGACTATTACTACGGGGCAACTATACCCGACAAGAGTTACTAAACCCCTCCTCCCACAGGAGTTATCGATTAAGCCCCTCCGTTTTCTTTACAGCTAGCGAGAAAGATACCTGAATTACTCCTGAGTAAGCCGGTTGGATACTGGATGGATAGCTGCAGGCATAGCTTTTCAGGGTGCCATCTCGATCCGTAAAGAAGTAATAGAGATGATCCGCATCGTACAATAAGTCTACAGCCTGGAATGATAATATTAATTTGTTTATTACTGGAAAGAAATAAGCTAATCCTGGGATAGAATGCAGACAGCGTGCTAGCGAAAGTTCTAACGATCACCTCCCCTCCCCACTGCAGTACAACTCGGCCACTTCTAGATCACTTCACAGAAAAGCATGGAAACTGGACACCTACCTTTTCAACTTCTTCCTTGAACTTCTCCTCAGATACTGGATGAGAACTGGTCAGAGTCTGAAATACAAGAATATCGTAGAAAAATAATAAAAAATTACAAAAAGGTTAAAGAAAATTAGAAGAGCATACCCAATT
Source organism: Cooperia oncophora (assembly GCA_036418165.1). Classification (NCBI taxonomy): domain Eukaryota; kingdom Metazoa; phylum Nematoda; class Chromadorea; order Rhabditida; family Trichostrongylidae; genus Cooperia; species Cooperia oncophora. The sequence goes on from MU951651.1 coordinate 4,851, forward strand.
GATATTTGCAAAAACAGTTCGCATCATACAGAGCTGTGTTGAGTACAGGTTTACAGCTGCGGGAAAACAGAACCAAAAAAAAGTTGAAAATTTATTTATTCGCTATAAATGACTACAATTTATTTAGATTTGATTGTTTCGGCGACCCATTTGATTCCTTCGGAGACACCTTCATTAGTGAGCGCTGAGCATCCTTGGATTTGCCAGACTCGATCACGAATCTCGGTCAGCTTCAAACGCTTTGAAATTTCTGACGCCGGAGCAGACGATACCAAATCTTGCTTGTTGGCGAATATCAACACTGGCACACGGCTGAAATACGGATTGAAAATCGCAATCAAAGCAGTGGAGATCATAGAGGAGGAGGTAATGCTACTGCTCCCATGCTCAAATGCACAGTCCACGTTGTTCAACAGGGTGGAGTCAACCTTCCCGTGGTGCTTTCCTTATTAATACCTCCCTCTTTTGGGTAGTCGATACTGTCGCGAACAGTGTCAGGAGGTGTAGAATGGGCCCATGGCTGCGTTTTTACCAATAGTGATCAGATTTTCATGCTCCTGACACCGCCCCGAGTGACTGCAACGATGTTAAATGTAGGATGGAGAACAAGACGGGCACACGAGTGAGGAAAGCCTGACTCCGCCTATACCACCAGCGTGGGGTGTGTCTAGAAACGAACTATGGACGTGTGTACGGGTAAGGGTCAAAAATGTGGGTGCCACGTAGCGGCCTGCGACTCACCATCAGTTGGGTAATCGGAGGAAGATAACGAAGGTGTAAATCACGGTTATGTCAAGCCGTCACGAAACTCGAAAGTAGCGTGAAATTAATTTTAAGGACGAGAATATCAAGTACCACACCCTGTTTTTGCAAGTGGTTTGCGACGATTTGCTCATATTTGTCCCTGTGGTGTAGAAACGCATACCAGCAAGATCCATTTCGAAGGGATTACCGAAAGAGAGGAAACGGTATCCTGGCAATATCACGGCATGCCTGCTAACGGTGGACTGCGTGATAATAATCTCCTTTAGCAGGCTAGAAGTAGGGGCTTCGGATGCGGAGACAAGTGGAAGGCTGGAGGGTCGTAAAATGCAGTGATTCAAATTTTCAATACCCTTCTGAGAGAGGCTTGCAATGGCCGCAGAGCCACCTCCCTGGAAAGTCGTCACTCCCTGGAAAGCCAACAAAGGGAGATCTGGGGAGCGCGGAAGTTACTAACTGCACAAGCAAAAGATCCTGTCCGACTAGTTAATCATGTGGAGTTTGAATCCTCTATGGTACTAAGCACTGGATAGCCTCGCCTTACTGCGAATGCGCCATCAAGTCTTTATACACGTAAGGCAAAGTCCCATGGAGAGAGCACAAGATAAAGAAAATGGAGTGCTCCGTTTAAAAGGTCCGCAGTTAGCCACGCGAGCGTGCGCGGCGAGCTGGTCAGTGACGCTACCAATCCAGGTATGCTCTGGGAAGCTACCCGTCAGTTCAGCGATCACCAGCTAGCAGCATTAGCGACAGACAACGTCACTTGCCGCAATCCAAGACCCAGAACCCGGGACGATTTCTTTGCCCGTCCTCAACTTTTCACAAGACACGTTGCATGATGTTATCCCCTTACCCCATCACTGCCACACGCGGCGGACGTTACACGGGATACCTTCAGATAACCTTCTAGTGCCTCTCGCATCATGCGAAATGTGGCCTATTATCCAAAAAAGCTAGGAAATGAATGTGGCAGGCAGGTCCCGATCACTTTTCATAGTCGCCATGGATAACTGTCCTAGAGATGCACGAACGTGGGAATCACATTATAAAACCTCGCAATAGGGATTGAAAACAAGTGAGATTCTAGCAAAAACCACTTGTGTGAACGTGGGATAGGAAAGAATGAGGTGGTAGCTGCAAAGAAATTTACGGTGTATGCGTCAGCCCGATCTTTTTTAATGAAGAGCATAACCTTGTGTTCGGAGCAAGAGTTTGGATGGGCCGTAATGAATGCGGTATGGGTTCGCTATTATGAGGGGCGCGATGATTTTCCTTCCATCGCCTTTATACGCCTTCGGTAAGGGGAGCATGCGATACTCTCTTATATGCATGGAAATGGGATATTATCAGGGCTAAGCATCAGCGGTAGCAAATTTTGGGCAATCAATAGTCTGCAGGGATTTTTCTAGTCGTTGCTAAGCTCTCTGGAAACCTCAAACCAAAAAAGGAGCGTAATCCTCAGAGCCCACTACAACCCGATTACTGTAGGCTACGATTGGGTGGCAGGGACAACCAAAGAAATGAGACTGAAAAAGACCACATACCTCAGTTTCTCCTCATCCAGTAGTTCCATCAGCTCCACGCTGGTCTCATCGAAACGTCGTCGATCACTTGAATCAATTACATAGATGAGCGCATCAGTATTTTCAAAGTAATTACTCCAAAACGGTCGTATTGATCGTTGTCCGCCAATATCCCAGACGTTGAGCCGGATGTCGCCATTGGTGACTACGCTCTTCACGTTGAATCCACGAGTTGGTGTGACGTTTGTGATTTCTTCAGCCGAAAGCTGCTTTAGAATACTAGTTTTGCCAGCGTTATCGAGTCCCAGTAGTAGAATTCGGATTTCACGTCCACTATTCGATTTGAAAGATTTGATGATGTCTAGAAGTCCCATTTAAAGACGATAGGAATGGAAGTATGGGACGAAATGGAAAGATAGGGGAACGTCTGGGCTCTGCGTGCCGCTTTGCCGGTCGAGCGGGGTGCTCAGTTGGTCCGAAGTGACGACGGCACCATGGCAACAGCGCCATTGAAGTGATGCTGAGAAGGCGTATTGCGAGTGAATTCTTGAGGGTATCGATGTCGAATTTCGGACATAGTTTAGTGGCAAGTGACACCACTTTTTACATATCCTGAGTTTGATGGTTCTGGATCAAATTCCTAGCAGGACGAAAAGGTCATTAATCTCTCATGGATCGATGAGCAGACATTAGACCTACATTGGAGGATAAGTACAGTGACCGGTACTCTGTGAGGTTCCTGCATTTCATTGAATAGTCCGAATGGCATTTGTGCCGCAAAGGTTCTGAGTGGTAGACGGATACGTGGCGTACACTGAGAAGTCACTGATCAGCCAGTAGTCGAATGATGATCACTATGGGAAAAATATCAGGGATCCATGAGAAAATTTTGGGTTTGGCTGTCTGTCCCCGTTAATGGTTGAGTGATCAGTACATGACAGCGAAGACGTTAGTTCCTGCAGTGGTACGCGACTGATAGACACGGTCATTCGCGTCACAGGGCAGAAAGAAAAGCCAAATAGCACCGACGAATGAGCGAAAAACCAAAAATTAACCAGAAAAAAAATTACAAAAACAAAAATACGTTTGTCAAAGAAAACTACCAGTTATTAGTAAACAAATGAACTGAGAAATGCAGCCTTTACCAACGTTTCGATTCGACTTTTAATCTTTCAGGATGAAAGGAAAATAATGGAACAGTGCCAGAAATGGAAGAAGACGTGCGAAAGGATGTCCGAAGCTACTCCTGCAGCAGTACCGATTGCAAGCAGTTGCGGTCACGGTACGCATCGCGAAATGTAAAATGGCCGCTGTATGCGTACGACCACCCCCCTTCTAGAGCGAGCCCGTCCCCCTACCTGGGGAGGTCTCGGCGACTCCCTTCTCTACCCACCACCTAATCTACCAATTGCCCACATTTCCCAGTTTTTCACCCACAAATTTTCCGTCGAGCGGAGGTGGAGGAGGGGGTGGGGCGGAGATATATACATAGTACACATGAAACAGGAAAAATCACGCGAAAAATCACGAAAAGTCAACAACCGGGAGAATTTTTTTCCCAGCACGGCAAATTTCTGTTGAAGCACATACACGTCCCCCACCCCTCCCAACAATGATCCCCCGCTCCCCAGCCAAAAAGTACCCCCTATGTGCTCCACACAAAGATGCTGTACCTCGAATGTGTTTTCGCCGACAAAGGGGTCGAGGGTTCAAGTATGTAATAGCACCTCAGTTTCTCTGAGTTCTCTCAATTCCGTTGCAACCCCAGCAACGTCAGCAACATTAACACAAATCGTTATTGATGCCGAGTTTAGCAGAGAAAATGAAAACACGTCTGTTTTGATAGGTACTGATTCATGAGATCAAACGAGGACTCCTGACGCAGCACTCACTTTTCAACTCAGTACAAAAGTACGAGTCTGTCTGTAATCTTTTTCGCTGCAGACGCAACGGCGTGTCAGAGAGATTGGGTTTGGCGCAATGCCAGCCCGTTTTCCATCAACTGTTGTCGCTTGCCCGCTTCTCTGACACTGTCCAGCATCTGCAGCAAAAATCACCGTAACTTATTATTTGCAACTGTGCTTCAAATGTCATAATGTTCAATGTCTCAATGTCCAAAGCGTATTACAAAAAAAGGAAAACGAAGACTCACGTCTACAAACTGTTCCACGTTATCAACATCTTCACTCTGAGCGTAGTCCATGAATGAGAGATCCTAAATCAAGGACAGTGCGATATCTTTTTCAGAATATACGCGGAATCAGGTCAAAGTCATGAATTCCCTAGTCATTATGTGGAACCCAAACTTACCTGATAACTCAGCGCGCGTTTACAAATTATCCAGATTCCGAGAAGCTGATGGAACTTCTACTGATCTCTTGCTTACGCAAAGTATCCCAGTAGAAACCAGTACGTAAGTTTGCAAGGAAATTTGCTATGAGCGCTTAGGTTGCTTGCGTTATCCAAAGGGGCATGGAGCTCCAGGGTAGGTGAGTTATTGAGTTGTGAAAGAAGGGATGTGTGAAATGGCTCATCCACCCCGACTTTGCCTCCCTTCTCCAAGTCATAGGCCACTAAAAGCTGACGCGGAGTCGGAGACTAACCTCTCCCGAGGTTTCTGCGGCCCGTTGGCTCATATCCCCCAACTGTGCGACGGTGCGACCAACTTTATGGCCTTCAGCAGTTTTCTCGTTTACTGTGTAAGTACCTAGAGATGTATGAGGGTCCGAAAAAAGTAGCTCTCTACAACAATACCTTTTCAAACTCATCGAGTTCATTTTTTATGTCGAATCTCGCTGTATCTGGCGATTCATTCGAAGCACGTAACACTAGAGTATGTGAATCGGGACCACAGCTGTTCTCCAGCGAATCCTGAAACGTTATACATTACTATCCAGCTAAATATGATCCGAATGTGTCTATAAGTCTGTACGTGTGCACGCGTCGTCTGAATCTCATTAAATTCATAGCGCGGGCAGCAAAACTAAGAAATCGGATTAGCAGCATTTCGGCTGATTGAAGGGGCGGTAGAACTTCAGCGTTACATAAATGTAGGAGCACCCGGCGACAGCTGGTCGAGCAGGCAATAGACAGGTCTCGGCTCATAATGGATGTGGGTCGAACATCCCAGTTGCGGGGAGGGGGGGGGGGGGGAGCGGCGACAGATCAGATCGTCACACCTGATGATTTATTTTCGCTGCCATCCGTATTGCATGTACCGCGAAAGCTAAGTCACATGCAAAACCCTTTTGGTTCTACGCCGCAACTCTCATGTCGTAGCCCGCACCCTGCTCATGAGCTTAGGGAAGTTCAAAGACCTCTGTGCCTTTTTTGTAAGTAGCTGTGGAAGATAGTGAGTCAGTTGCTGGACAAGAATCAAACTCTTTTGCACTTCCCCAAGCCGAAGCAGCACGGAAAAACGCTATGGTGGTAGCTAGGTGGTCTGCACATAGCTTAGTCCACCACAACTTGATAGATCTGAGCAAGGTCATCAAGGCTGTAAAGTACTGTCGACGATCTCCCTCGGGTAGAAATGCTTCGGGAGCCAAGCAGATGCTATGGCGGTATTCACCGATTTCCTCGTCTATAGATATTCACACTTCTATGCTAGCGAAACGAACGAACGAACGCAGCATGCTGGTAGCAATAGTTACTGTTACTTGATTGATAAAGTTTTATTTAGGCAGGAATTTGGGCATTCAAAACTTGAGGTCGAAACGCTCAATCATTTCCTATAAGAACTAGTAATCAGTAGCAGAAAAGTACAGGATAGGAGACTGGCCTTGGCGTTTCTGATGCTTATCATGAAATGTTGACGAATTGGAATTCCTTTCAGTACGCGATCTACAATTTGCCGTCGAACATTCCTCGTACGCATCATCAGAGAGAAAAAGTCCTCCAATGTGTTCACCTGGTAAGAGCAATAAGTACAAACCTTTTCGATTGGAATTCAAAGGTATAGACTCTCTCGCATTGCTAAGTTCCAAGCCCTGTACAGAATATTCCAGAAAATTTAAATAGTACTTAATCTCCCTTCAGCTGAATTACAGGAAAGTACAGTGTACCTGAGTAGGCCGGATCACTTGGTGGGTCCAGCTCGGATCCAAAAAGGCGGCACTCCACCTGAAAAGGTATTACTATTGACTTCTAAAAGACATTATATAAGTGCTTGAGAAATTGATGCAAACCGTTCAATGTCATTGGACAAAATGAATTCACTCAGTCGCTTTCCATGTGCTGCTCGTACCTCTACAGGTTCGGTTGCAGCTGCGTAGAAAGCATCGGCATAGGCCTTAAGGAATAAAACTGCCTTTCTGACTTCGTGCTCTTTCTCATCTCTCAGCTGATGGGATCAAAACAAACCTACCTCGACATCAAACAGGTTAGAAATTCGATGGTAATTCTTCTCGCCATCTTCCTTGTAAAGACCGGAAGTGGTGAACTGAATCTCGGAACCAGCACCAGTGGAGAGAATCAGACCAGCTCGCGGATTACACACCATCATCTCCTTTGCCACCTGGAATTAAGGACTCATACCGGTTGAATTCAGTCTTATGGAGGGACTCCATAGCTTCCAGCGTCTGTTTCACTACAAATCCTCAAAACTTAGAACGTTTACCGGTACTAGGGAGTTCGCTACTGCCGAGATTTCTTCTCTGCTCTCCGTTTCTACACTTCTCTCTTTCAATTTGAAAAGGTGATGGTAAAATAAATAGAGGCCGAATGTAGGCACTTACTTCAAGCAGAGGTCAGGCGATCCGAGTCGCGCGGAGGAGCCGAAGCGCGTTGAAAGCTTTGTCTGCGTGGCATACGCACTAGGACCTAATTGAGTGACACACAAGTAGTAAGGATTACGTACTTAGTACTGCAGAGGTCAAGTCAGACAGCTTATAAACGGGAATGAACGATTTTCTAGGTGTCTACGTTACATGGATTTCCCAGCCCGCACCCGCTATGCAATGTGTGCATGACATAACCTCGTCATCCGGGCAGTTGATTAGGGCGGTCGTCAACGGGCCGCAGCGCGTGCCAGGAACTATTTGCTTTTCCAGGCTAATTTAGTCATTTTTTCCACCTTGTGAAGATAAGGAGCTGCTAATCTGGGAAAAAGTAGCCAAAACAGTGAAAAGTTGGAAAAAATGACTAAATTAGCCTGGAAAAAGCAAATAGTTCCTGGCACGCGCTGCGGCCCGTTGACGACCGCCCTAATCAACTGCCCGGATGACGAGGTTATGTATGTAACTTCCCCAGAGCGGTGGAAGCGTACTAGACGTGAGTCACCGCGGAAGAGGTACCTAACCTAATACTTTCCGAAAGGATATATTGGAGAACAGGGCGAAGTTGCGCTGAATAGAAAATGGTTCCCGGTTACTCAAAGTTTCAGCATGGCTCTGTCGTAGAACCCTGAAGCGCAGGGGCCAAGGTGGTCACGGGGTGCTACATATGTAAACCAGAGAACGCAGACAAAACGAGAAAATTGAAGTAATAAGAGGTGTGGAGTTCGCCGTTGCAGTAAAACTCACTTTCCGTTCAGGTGTTCGCTGTAATGGTGAGACATTTTTGAACAAACTTTTTAAAGCTCACCAAGTTCATGCCATCCTTCTTTGGCGTTACAATTCCGATGTCCATAGCCATGTATGCTGCTACTAATTCTGGACGCGGTAATCCTGAAATAAACAACTACATACATACCTGAATAAACCCCACCCAATGTCTCGTCCGTTCATTATAGAAAAACACCTTCGTGGTGTCATAAGTTATAAAAATAATAAAAAATGTTGAGAAAGAGAAAGGCAATATGATAAATTGAAAACCATTCCGTTTCCAAGCTAATATTAGTTATGCCGCACAGTAACAGTTATCTTGTAGATAACTTCTTCAGGTACACATCTAAGCATTTGAGCGAATTCTCCGACCACTTTGCCCTCCTTAATGACCCCCTACTCTTCTATTTCAGAAGGTGTGCAGAAACGGAAAGGTTACGGTGGTCCAACTTCTTCGAAAGGTTACGGTGGTCCAACTTATGTACTAACCATCAGTTTGGAAGATGAGGGGCTTCCACTCAGGTCGTTGCGGATCCTTGAATTCTTCGACGATTTTCTTCGCAAGTTCTATACACTCGTCCTGGTACACTCGATACGTATCCACAGAACGACGATTCGTCACAGCTACCTAAAAATTCAACTCTAACTGGTCATGAAATGGTCAGAAAACGTAAAGCAAAGATCAATACGTAAAAATTAAATTGTAAGCCATGTGGTAGCGCAGTGAGCCACCAGATAAATATTTCATGAAAACATTACCTGATAAGAGAACATCTTTCCCGATGCGATCAGGATATTTCTGGAAGTATCGCCGGTAAGCTAACAGTTTCTCCTTGATTCCTTTGGTATAGTCGAATCGCTCAACAGAGAAGAAAAATCGTGAACCTTTCGGAGGATTGTCGCCGAGAATCTGAATATATTCACTAATTATATACAAAAGCAACAAAGATGTGAAAAAAATTGAAAATGGTTCTGATTGTGAAAAAAAGTGTCGATTACCTTTGTCCTTATTGCTTCCTTTTTCACCACGGATTCCGGCATATGTACAAACTTCAAAAAGTCATCATTCTTTATACTGACTGGGAACACTCCCAATGAGCACGTCCATCCCTCGTGAGTTACTAAAATAGTTTTTTGAAGAGAAGCCGTTGAGAAAAGAGAAAATCGAAAAAACAAAACAAATTATCATAAATTAGTCGACGATTTGAAGGGGGATCCATGGCACCACGGTAGAGCACCTTTGAGAGAATCTCAAGTGAATGGCACCTGGTCGCTGTAGGATTCGTGGGGGTTCGTACCTGGCCCTAATGGGAAATTTTCCAAAAACCAATGGGAAGTTGGTAAAATTAGGAAAAAATGGCAAACTAGTGGGTAAGGTGGGGAAAGGGGTTGTACCAGAGGAGCAGAAGTGAGAGTTCACAGCTCAACGGGCACTTCTCTTTTTTATTTTTCTTTTTCTCAATCTTTTTTCTCGTTCGAACTCTTTTCCCAAGGTACCGTGGAGATACACATAACCGACGAAAGATTTTGTTCTCTTCAAATGGTGCTTCAGTTTGCGTTTGGTAAGCACCTCACCTGTGTCAATATCCATGTTGTTATCGTGAGTGATGACAACACCCTTCAGATGTTCTTTAACCAGTTCTAGATACTTGGCTCGATCGCGATGTGCTTGAAAGCCAACCTGGAAATTGTGAACGCTTTCCTACAAGCATCAAAACTGTTAGCTGAAGGATTTCATCTGAAAGACGGGCCCAAGATTGCAAGGAAATTGTTCTCGATAGTTCATATGGGCGAGTATAGGATTAATCACATTAAGGCCGCCCTCGCTTTGCACCCTCTTACGCTACGAATGACAGCCGTGTCAAAGCGAGATGGTTCTGTCGTAGCTCCATCCTGGTTGGCCGCCCGCACGCCAAAAACCTCAATTTCCACTGACGACGGCCTCCCCTGTTTCGCAGAGAAAAAACGAGACTGTACTGCTTGTCAACACCTGAACATGTTTTCTGCTAGTAAGCCAAGATGATGGACATGGGACAGCACCGACTAGATGATTAGGGATGAGGTGGGGAGAGTCGCGCGTATGGAGCATTTCGCCGCAGTAGCCCTACGGAAGCATTTCATTCCCGCATCATTCATCCAAGCAAGTCGAGCCCACTCGTACTTCCTCACACTGCCCCTTAAGGGGGAATTTTCTTCCGGAACAAACCCTGTTTTCTCTCGCTAAACCATGTCATTCACAAGCTAAGAGAAAAAAGAAGCCTGACCTTTGTGAATCTCAAAAGTCCTCTCAAGACTGGCAGTCCACAGGTGACGTACTTTGTGAAAAAGTTTTCGGGTGGTTGAAATGGTATGTGAGGAAGAAGCCGACCTGAATCGAATATGGAAGTAATTAGGTAGCAACTAAAAATGAATAGTAAAAGAGGAAAAACCACCCCTTTTGGTCCTTACCTCCAGATTTGGATCCAGTGACTGCATCACCAGTCCTGTTAACATTAAATGATAGTCGTGAATCCATATGAAGTCCTAAAATTTCCATTTTCATGGAGCAGTTGTTCGACTGTGGGCACACTGCACACTGTTGCTCACATGGGCGGAGACAGGCGTTTGATTGGAAGTTTTCCTTAGCTTTACTGTCACGAGGCGATTATAAGGACCGGCGACGTCAAAAAAAGAAATGCCAGGGGTGCTTATGGTGGACAGAACAAGGATGCTCTAATGGCGAACTGTTGTGAGAGTCCCAGACGGTAGAAGTGGCTTTGGTCTTCATGTATTAAGCGAACGGAAGATCACCCACGAGAGCATGGTGTATATGCGACACGCCCCCCGTCTTGCCGTACTATGTGGACCTTTAATTTGTGAGCCTAATTTCAAGAAGCAAGAGCGCCTGAACACTACCCGCGCAGACAGTTGGAATCAAAAACGAGTAAGGGAGAGTGACAACCTGTGGCCGACTGTTCCGCACCGCATCAATAGCGAACTGGTAGTTGACACGTACGTAGGCACACCAATGATCTCGTAAAATCTTGAAAATAAAGATGAAATCCCAACTAATTCCTATCCTTTGTGTGTATTCACAGTAATCAGCTACCTTTGGCGTGTCGTAATCGGGGACGATATACTCCGGCAGATTGTGCAAGCTGGCCATAGAAGGCCATTGCTGATACCGCCGTAGTAGACGTTGTAGTCTTCTTCTTGTACAATTACTGGATTTAATTTGTAGTTACCGCGGTTGTAGTTATTCAACACACCCAGCAATGACATCTCTTCTCTAAAAAGCTATGCCGATGTTTCATTTACTTTTATGGGCATAATCCACGATAGCAGGGTGGGGATAATGGGTTTCAATCGTGAAACTGTAGGTGCTAAATGGCCCATCTGTGAGGACGGAATGGGCGCAATTCGGCGACGGGCGCAGGCATTTTCCTTTTTGCCACTTCCCATCGACGTGTCGAGCCATCGAGAGAGCCTTACGAGAGTTGACAGGTTTTATCATGGTGGCTGGACGAGCTTGCTCCAGCTACGCAAGAGTTCACAGGTTTCCACCAGAGTGAGACTTGTAAACCGGAACTACTGAAGCTGCGAAAGTGCAAGTGTCCCCCGTCGCCGAACAGCGCAGAAGGAATGATAAAGAATTAGAAAGAAAGGAAGCGGGAAAATGCTCTTG